>JARFXV010001481.1:47500-145812 GCA_031761425.1 Cosmopolites sordidus | reverse complement strand
AAAAATCATATCTCGAAAACTAAAAGAGATATATCGAAACGGGTGCCAGATTATTGATGCGCGTGGTTTGGACCGTCAAATATCCGAAAATGAAGCGATTCTATTTTTTAAAGTTTTGCAATTTGATCGAAAAAAATCTTCAAAGGGGGGTACCATTGGAAAACATCCGGAAAGCGAAACTCGCCCGATTTCTATGAAAGTTGGCTACAGGATAGAGAAAATTACGAGGAATCGAATGGCGAAAAGCGCAGCCTGATATCTCGAACGGTTCTCGAAATATTCGCAGAAAACTGATCGCGGAATGCAATTTTTGCAAAATGTTCGATTTTCTTCGACTTTCAAAAAATCATATCCCCAAAACTAAAAGAGATAAATCGAAACGGGTGCCAGATTATTGATGCGCGTGGTTTGGACCGTCAAATATCCGAAAATCAAGCGATTCTATTTTTTAAAGTTTTGCAATTTGATCGAAAAAATCTTCAAAGGGGGTACCATTGGAAAACATATGGAAAGCGAAACTCGCCCGATTTCTATGAAAGTTGGCTATAAGATAGAGAAAATGACAAGGAATCGAGTGGCGAAAAGCTCAGCCTGATATCTCGAACGGTTCTCGAGATATTCGCAGAAAACTGATCGGGGAATGCAATTTTTGCAAAATGTTCGATTTTCTTCGACTTTCAAAAAATCATATCTCGAAAACTAAAAGAGATAAATCGAAACGGGTGCCAGATTATTGATGCGCGTGGTTTGGACCGTCAAATATCCGAAAATGATGCGATTCTATTTTTTAAAGTTTTGCAATTTGATCGAAAAAATCTTCAAAGGGGGGTACCATTGGAAAACATCCGGAAAGCGAAACTCGCCCGATTTCTATGAAAGTTGGCGACAAGATGGAGAAAATTACGAGGAATCGAATGGCGAAAAGCGCAGCCTGATATCTCGAACGGTTATCGAGATATTCGCATTAAACTGATCGGGGAATGCAATTTTTGCAAAATGTTCGATTTTCTTCGACTTTCAAAAAATCATATCTCGAAAACTAAAAGAGATAAATCGAAACGGGTGCCAGATTATTGATGCGCGTGGTTTGGACCGTCAAATATCCGAAAATGATGCGATTCTATTCTTTAAAGTTTTGCAATTTGATCGAAAAAATCTTCAAAGGGGGGTACCATTGGAAAACATCCGGAAAGCGAAACTCGCCCGATTTCTATGAAAGTTGGCTACAGGATAGAGAAAATTACGAGGAATCGAATGGCGAAAAGCGCAGCCTGATATCTCGAACGGTTCTCGAAATATTCGCAGAAAACTGATCGCGGAATGCAATTTTTGCAAAATGTTCGATTTTCTTCGACTTTCAAAAAATCATATCTCCAAAACTAAAAGAGATAAATCGAAACGGGTGCCAGATTATTGATGCGCGTGGTTTGGACCGTCAAATATCCGAAAATCAAGCGATTCTATTTTTTAAAGTTTTGCAATTTGATCGAAAAAATCTTCAAAGGGGGGTACCATTGGAAAACATCCGGAAAGCGAAACTCGCCCGATTTCTATGAAAGTTGGCTATAAGATAGAGAAAATGACAAGGAATCGAGTGGCGAAAAGCTCAGCCTGATATCTCGAACGGTTCTCGAAATATTCGCAGAAAACTGATCGCGGAATGCAATTCTTGCAAAATGTTCGATTTTCTTCGACTTTCAAAAAATCATATCTCGAAAACTAAAAGAGATAAATCGAAACGGGTGCCAGATTATTGATGCGCGTGGTTTGGACCGTCAAATATCCGAAAATGAAGCGATTCTATTTTTTAAAGTTTTGCAATTTGATCGAAAAAATCTTCAAAGGGGGTACCATTGGAAAACATCCGGAAAGCGAAACTCGCCCGATTTCTATGAAAGTTGGCCACAAGATGTAGAAAATTACGAGGAATCGAATGGCGAAAAGCGCAGCCTGATATCTCGAACGGTTCTCGAGATATTCGCAGAAAACTGATCGCGGAATGCAATTTTTGCAAAATGTTCGATTTTCTTCTACTTTCAAAAAATCATATCTCGAAAACTAAAAGAGATAAATCGAAACGGGTGCCAGATTACTGATGCGCGTGGTTTGGACCGTCAAATATCCGAAAATGAAGCGATTCTATTTTTTAAAGTTTTGCAATTTGATCGAAAAAATCTTCAAAGGGGGGTACCATTGGAAAACATCCGGAAAGCGAAACTCGCCCGATTTCTATGAAAGTTGGCTACAAGATAGAGAAAATGACGAGGAATCGAGTGGCGAAAAGCTCAGCCTGATATCTCGAACGGTTCTCGAGATATTCGCAGAAAACTGATCGGGGAATGCAATTTTTGCAAAATGTTCGATTTTCTTCGACTTTCAAAAAATCATATCTCGAAAACTAAAAGAGATAAATCGAAACGGGTGCCAGATTATTGATGCGCGTGGTTTGGACCGTCAAATATCCGAAAATGAAGCGATTCTATTTTTTAAAGTTTTGCAATTTGATCGAAAAAATCTTCAAAGGGGGTACCATTGGAAAACATCCGGAAAGCGAAACTCGCCCGATTTCTATGAAAGTTGGCCACAAGATGGAGAAAATTACGAGGAATCGAATGGCGAAAAGCGCAGCCTGATATATCGAACGGTTCTCGAGATATTCGCAGAAAACTGATCGCGGAATGCAATTTTTGCAAAATGTTCGATTTTCTTCGACCTTCAAAAAATCATATCTCGAAAACTAAAAGAGATAAATCGAAACGGGTGCCAGATTATTGATGCGCGTGGTTTGGACCGTCAAATATCCGAAAATGAAGCGATTCTATTTTTTAAAGTTTTGCAATTTGATCGAAAAAATCTTCAAAGGGGGGTACCATTGGAAAACATCCGGAAAGCGAAACTCGCCCGATTTCTATGAAAGTTGGCCACAAGATGGAGAAAATTACGAGGAATCGAATGGCGAAAAGCGCAGCCTGATATCTCGAACGGTTCTCGAGATATTCGCAGAAAACTGATCGCGGAATGCAATTTTTGCAAAATGTTCGATTTTCTTCTACTTTCAAAAAATCATATCTCGAAAACTAAAAGAGATAAATCGAAACGGGTGCCAGATTACTGATGCGCGTGGTTTGGACCGTCAAATATCCGAAAATGAAGCGATTCTATTTTATAAAGTTTTGCAATTTGATCGAAAAAATCTTCAAAGGGGGGTACCATTGGAAAACATCCGGAAAGCGAAACTCGCCCGATTTCTATGAAAGTTGGCGACAAGATGGAGAAAATAACGAGGAATCGAATGGCGAAAAGCGCAGCCTGATATCTGGAACGGTTCTCGAGATATTCGCAAGAAACTGATCGGGGAATGCAATTTTAGCAATATGTTCGATTTTCTTCGACTTTCAAAAAATCATATCTCGAAAACTAAAAGAGATAAATCGAAACGGGTGCCAGATTATTGATGCGCGTGGTTTGGACCGTCAAATATCCGAAAATGAAGCGATTCTATTTTTTAAAGTTTTGCAATTTGATCGAAAAAATCTTCAAAGGGGGGTACCATTGGAAAACATCCGGAAAGCGAAACTCGCCCGATTTCTATGAAAGTTGGCCACAAGATGTAGAAAATTACGAGGAATCGAATGGCGAAAAGCGCAGCCTGATATCTCGAACGGTTCTCGAGATATTCGCAGAAAACTGATCGCGGAATGCAATTTTTGCAAAATGTTCGATTTTCTTCTACTTTCAAAAAATCATATCTCGAAAACTAAAAGAGATAAATCGAAACGGGTGCCAGATTACTGATGCGCGTGGTTTGGACCGTCAAATATCCGAAAATGAAGCGATTCTATTTTTTAAAGTTTTGCAATTTGATCGAAAAAATCTTCAAAGGGGGGTACCATTGGAAAACATCCGGAAAGCGAAACTCGCCCGATTTCTATGAAAGTTGGCTACAAGATAGAGAAAATGACGAGGAATCGAGTGGCGAAAAGCTCAGCCTGATATCTCGAACGGTTCTCGAGATATTCGCAGAAAACTGATCGGGGAATGCAATTTTTGCAAAATGTTCGATTTTCTTCGACTTTCAAAAAATCATATCTCGAAAACTAAAAGAGATAAATCGAAACGGGTGCCAGATTATTGATGCGCGTGGTTTGGACCGTCAAATATCCGAAAATGAAGCGATTCTATTTTTTAAAGTTTTGCAATTTGATCGAAAAAATCTTCAAAGGGGGGTACCATTGGAAAACATCCGGAAAGCGAAACTCGCCCGATTTCTATGAAAGTTGGCCACAAGATGGAGAAAATTACGAGGAATCGAATGGCGAAAAGCGCAGCCTGATATATCGAACGGTTCTCGAGATATTCGCAGAAAACTGATCGCGGAATGCAATTTTTGCAAAATGTTCGATTTTCTTCGACCTTCAAAAAATCATATCTCGAAAACTAAAAGAGATAAATCGAAACGGGTGCCAGATTATTGATGCGCGTGGTTTGGACCGTCAAATATCCGAAAATGAAGCGATTCTATTTTTTAAAGTTTTGCAATTTGATCGAAAAAATCTTCAAAGGGGGGTACCATTGGAAAACATCCGGAAAGCGAAACTCGCCCGATTTCTATGAAAGTTGGCCACAAGATGGAGAAAATTACGAGGAATCGAATGGCGAAAAGCGCAGCCTGATATCTCGAACGGTTCTCGAGATATTCGCAGAAAACTGATCGCGGAATGCAATTTTTGCAAAATGTTCGATTTTCTTCTACTTTCAAAAAATCATATCTCGAAAACTAAAAGAGATAAATCGAAACGGGTGCCAGATTACTGATGCGCGTGGTTTGGACCGTCAAATATCCGAAAATGAAGCGATTCTATTTTATAAAGTTTTGCAATTTGATCGAAAAAATCTTCAAAGGGGGTACCATTGGAAAACATCCGGAAAGCGAAACTCGCCCGATTTCTATGAAAGTTGGCCACAAGATGGAGAAAATTACGAGGAATCGAATGGCGAAAAGCGCAGCCTGATATCTCGAACGGTTCTCGAGATATTCGCAGAAAACTGATCGCGGAATGCAATTTTTGCAAAATGTTCGATTTTCTTCTACTTTCAAAAAATCATATCTCGAAAACTAAAAGAGATAAATCGAAACGGGTGCCAGATTACTGATGCGCGTGGTTTGGACCGTCAAATATCCGAAAATGAAGCGATTCTATTTTATAAAGTTTTGCAATTTGATCGAAAAAATCTTCAAAGGGGGGTACCATTGGAAAACATCCGGAAAGCGAAACTCGCCCGATTTCTATGAAAGTTGGCGACAAGATGGAGAAAATAACGAGGAATCGAATGGCGAAAAGCGCAGCCTGATATCTGGAACGGTTCTCGAGATATTCGCAAGAAACTGATCGGGGAATGCAATTTTAGCAATATGTTCGATTTTCTTCGACTTTCAAAAAATCATATCTCGAAAACTAAAAGAGATAAATCGAAACGGGTGCCAGATTATTGATGCGCGTGGTTTGGACCGTCAAATATCCGAAAATGAAGCGATTCTATTTTTTAAAGTTTTGCAATTTGATCGAAAAAATCTTCAAAGGGGGGTACCATTGGAAAACATCCGGAAAGCGAAACTCGCCCGATTTCTATGAAAGTTGGCTACAAGATAGAGAAAATTACGAGGAATCGAATGGCGAAAAGCTCAGCCTGATATCTCGAACGGTTCTCGAGATATTCGCAGAAAACTGATCGGGGAATGCAATTTTTGCAAAATGTTCGATTTTCTTCGACTTTCAAAAAATCATATCTCGAAAACTAAAAGAGATAAATCGAAACGGGTGCCAGATTATTGATGCGCGTGGTTTGGACCGTCAAATATCCGAAAATGATGCGATTCTATTTTTTAAAGTTTTGCAATTTGATCGAAAAAATCTTCAAAGGGGGGGTACCATTGGAAAACATCCGGAAAGCGAAACTCGCCCGATTTCTATGAAAGTTGGCTACAAGATAGAGAAAATTACGAGGAATCGAATGGCGAAAAGCTCAGCCTGATATCTCGAACGGTTCTCGAGATATTCGCAGAAAACTGATCGGGGAATGCAATTTTTGCAAAATGTTCGATTTTCTTCGACTTTCAAAAAATCATATCTCGAAAACTAAAAGAGATAAATCGAAACGGGTGCCAGATTATTGATGCGCGTGGTTTGGACCGTCAAATATCCGAACATGAAGCAATTCTATTTTTTAATGTTTTGCAATTTGATCGAAAAAATCTTCAAAGGGGATACCATTGGAAAACATCCGGAAAGCGAAACTCGCCCGATTTCTATGAAAGTTGGCTACAAGATAGAGAAAATTACGAGGAATCGAATGGCGAAAAGCGCAGCCTGATATCTCGAACGGTTCTCGAAATACTCGCAGAAAACTGATCGCGGAATGCAATTTTTGCAAAATGTTCGATTTTCTTCGACTTTCAAAAAATCATATCTCCAAAACTAAAAGAGATAAATCGAAACGGGTGCCAGATTATTGATGCGCGTGGTTTGGACCGTCAAATATCCGAAAATGAAGCGATTCTATTTTTTAAAGTTTTGCAATTTGATCGAAAAAATCTTCAAAGGGGGTACCATTGGAAAACATCCGGAAAGCGAAACTCGCCCGATTTCTATGAAAGTTGGCTACAAGATAGAGAAAATTACGAGGAATCGAATGGCGAAAAGCGCAGCCTGATATCTCGAACGGTTCTCGAAATATTCGCAGAAAACTGATCGCGGAATGCAATTTTTGCAAAATGTTCGATTTTCTTCGACTTTCAGGAAATCATATCTCCAAAACTAAAAGAGATAAATCGAAACGGGTGCCAGATTATTGATGCGCGTGGTTTGGACCGTCAAATATCCGAAAATGAAGCGATTCTATTTTTTAAAGTTTTGCAATTTGATCGAAAAAATCTTCAAAGGGGGTACCATTGGAAAACATCCGGAAAGCGAAACTCGCCCGATTTCTATGAAAGTTGGCCACAAGATGGAGAAAATTACGAGGAATCGAATGGCGAAAAGCGCAGCCTGATATATCGAACGGTTCTCGAGATATTCGCAGAAAACTGATCGCGGAATGCAATTTTTGCAAAATGTTCGATTTTCTTCGACCTTCAAAAAATCATATCTCGAAAACTAAAAGAGATAAATCGAAACGGGTGCCAGATTACTGATGCGCGTGGTTTGGACCGTCAAATATCCGAAAATGAAGCGATTCTATTTTTTAAAGTTTTGCAATTTGATCGAAAAAATCTTCAAAGGGGGGTACCATTGGAAAACATCCGGAAAGCGAAACTCGCCCGATTTCTATGAAAGTTGGCGACAAGATGGAGAAAATTACGAGGAATCGAATGGCGAAAAGCGCAGCCTGATATCTCGAACGGTTATCGAGATATTCGCATTAAACTGATCGGGGAATGCAATTTTTGCAAAATGTTCGATTTTCTTCGACTTTCAAAAAATCATATCTCGAAAACTAAAAGAGATAAATCGAAACGGGTGCCAGATTATTGATGGGCGTGGTTTGGACCGTCATATATCCGAAAATGATGCGATTCTATTTTTTAAAGTTTTGCAATTTGATCGAAAAAATCTTCAAAGGGGGGTACCATTGGAAAACATCCGGAAAGCGAAACTCGCCCGATTTCTATGAAAGTTGGCGACAAGATGGAGAAAATTACGAGGAATCGAATGGCGAAAAGCGCAGCCTGATATCTCGAACGGTTCTCGAAATATTCGCAGAAAACTGATCGCGGAATGCAATTTTTGCAAAATGTTCGATTTTCTTCTACTTTCAAAAAATCATATCTCGAAAACTAAAAGAGATAAATCGAAACGGGTGCCAGATTACTGATGCGCGTGGTTTGGACCGTCAAATATCCGAAAATGAAGCGATTCTATTTTTTAAAGTTTTGCAATTTGATCGAAAAAATCTTCAAAGGGTGTACCATTGGAAAACATCCGGAAAGCGAAACTCGCCCGATTTCTATGAAAGTTGGCCACAAGATGGAGAAAATTACGAGGAATCGAATGGCGAAAAGCGCAGCCTGATATCTCGAACGGTTCTCGAGATATTCGCAGAAAACTGATCGCGGAATGCAATTTTTGCAAAATGTTCGATTTTCTTCTACTTTCAAAAAATCATATCTCGAAAACTAAAAGAGATATATCGAAACGGGTGCCAGATTATTGATGCGCGTGGTTTGGACCGTCAAATATCCGAAAATGAAGCGATTCTATTTTTTAAAGTTTTGCAATTTGATCGAAAAAATCTTCAAAGGGGGTACCATTGGAAAACATCCGGAAAGCGAAACTCGCCCGATTTCTATGAAAGTTGGCTACAGGATAGAGAAAATTACGAGGAATCGAATGGCGAAAAGCGCAGCCTGATATCTCGAACGGTTCTCGAAATATTCGCAGAAAACTGATCGCGGAATGCAATTTTTGCAAAATGTTCGATTTTCTTCGACTTTCAAAAAATCATATCTCCAAAACTAAAAGAGATAAATCGAAACGGGTGCCAGATTATTGATGCGCGTGGTTTGGACCGTCAAATATCCGAAAATCAAGCGATTCTATTTTTTAAAGTTTTGCAATTTGATCGAAAAAATCTTCAAAGGGGGTACCATTGGAAAACATATGGAAAGCGAAACTCGCCCGATTTCTATGAAAGTTGGCTATAAGATAGAGAAAATGACAAGGAATCGAGTGGCGAAAAGCTCAGCCTGATATCTCGAACGGTTCTCGAGATATTCGCAGAAAACTGATCGGGGAATGCAATTTTTGCAAAATGTTCGATTTTCTTCGACTTTCAAAAAATCATATCTCGAAAACTAAAAGAGATAAATCGAAACGGGTGCCAGATTATTGATGCGCGTGGTTTGGACCGTCAAATATCCGAAAATGATGCGATTCTATTTTTTAAAGTTTTGCAATTTGATCGAAAAAATCTTCAAAGGGGGGTACCATTGGAAAACATCCGGAAAGCGAAACTCGCCCGATTTCTATGAAAGTTGGCGACAAGATGGAGAAAATTACGAGGAATCGAATGGCGAAAAGCGCAGCCTGATATCTCGAACGGTTATCGAGATATTCGCATTAAACTGATCGGGGAATGCAATTTTTGCAAAATGTTCGATTTTCTTCGACTTTCAAAAAATCATATCTCGAAAACTAAAAGAGATAAATCGAAACGGGTGCCAGATTATTGATGCGCGTGGTTTGGACCGTCAAATATCCGAAAATGATGCGATTCTATTTTTTAAAGTTTTGCAATTTGATCGAAAAAATCTTCAAAGGGGGGTACCATTGGAAAACATCCGGAAAGCGAAACTCGCCCGATTTCTATGAAAGTTGGCTACAAGATAGAGAAAATGACGAGGAATCGAGTGGCGAAAAGCTCAGCCTGATATCTCGAACGGTTCTCGAGATATTCGCAGAAAACTGATCGGGGAATGCAATTTTTGCAAAATGTTCGATTTTCTTCGACTTTCAAAAAATCATATCTCGAAAACTAAAAGAGATAAATCGAAACGGGTGGCAGATTATTGATGCGCGTGGTTTGGACCGTCAAATATCCCAAAATGAAGCGATTCTATTTTTTAAAGTTTTGCAATTTGATTGAAAAAATCTTCAAAGGGGGTACCATTGGAAAACATCCGGAAAGCGAAACTCGCCCGATTTCTATGAAAGTTGGCCACAAGATGGAGAAAATTACGAGGAATCGAATGGCGAAAAGCGCAGCCTGATATCTCTAACGGTTCTCGAAATATTCGCAGAAAACTGATCGCGGAATGCAATTTTTGCAAAATGTTCGATTTTCTTCTACTTTCAAAAAATCATATCTCGAAAACTAAAAGAGATAAATCGAAACGGGTGCCAGATTATTGATGCGCGTGGTTTGGACCGTCAAATATCCGAAAATGATGCGATTCTATTTTTTAAAGTTTTGCAATTTGATCGAAAAAATCTTCAAAGGGGGTACCATTGGAAAACATCCGGAAAGCGAAACTCGCCCGATTTCTATGAAAGTTGGCTACAAGATAGAGAAAATTACGAGGAATCGAATGGCGAAAAGCTCAGCCTGATATCTCGAACGGTTCTCGAGATATTCGCAGAAAACTGATCGGGGAATGCAATTTTTGCAAAATGTTCGATTTTCTTCGACTTTCAAAAAATCATATCTCGAAAACTAAAAGAGATAAATCGAAACGGGTGCCAGATTATTGATGCGCGTGGTTTGGACCGTCAAATATCCGAAAATGAAGCGATTCTATTTTTCAAAGTTTTGCAATTTGATCGAAAAATTTTCAAAGGGGGTACCCTAGGAAAACATCCGGAAAGCGAAACTCACCCGATCTCTATGAAAGTAAGCCACAAGATTGAGAAAATTACGAGGAATCGAATGGCGAAAAGCGCAGCCTGATATCTTGAACGGTTCTCGAGATATTCGCAGAAAACTGATCGGGGAATACAATTTTTGCAAAATGTTGGATTTTCTTCGACTTTCAAAAAATCATATCTCGAAAACTAAAAGAGATAAATCGAAACGGGTGCCAGATTATTGATGCGCGTGGTTTGGACCGTCAAATATCCGAAAATAAAGCGATTCTATTTTTCAAAGTTTTGCAATTTGATCGAAAAATTTTCAAAGGGGGTACCCTAGGAAAACATCCGAAAAGCGAAACTCACTCGATCTGTATGAAAGTAAGCCACAAGATAGAGAAAATTACGTGGAATCGAACGGTGAAAAGCGCAGTTTGATATATCGAACGGTTCTCGAGATATTCGCAGAAAACTGATCGGGGAATACAATTTTTGCAAAATGTTCGATTTTCTTCCACTTTCAAAAAATCATATCTCGAAAACTAAAAGAGATAAATCGAAACGGGTGCCAGATTATTGATGTGCGTGGTTTGGACCGTCAAATATCCGAAAATAAAGCGATTCTATTTTCTAAAGATTTGCAATTTGATTGAAAAAATCTTCAAAGGGTGTACCATTGGAAAACATCCGGAAAGCGAAATTCACCCGATTTCTATGAAAGTTGGCCACAAGATGGAGAAAATTACGAGGAATCGAATGGCGAAAAGCGCAGCCTGATATCTCGAACGGTTCTCGAGATATTCGCAGAAAACTAATCGGGGAATGCAATTTTTGCAAAATGTTCGATTTTCTTCGACATTCAAAAAATCATATCTCGAAAACTAAAAGAGATAAATCGAAACGGGTGCCAGATTATTGATGCGCATGGTTTGGACCGTCAAATATCCGAAAATAAAGCGATTCTATTTTCTAAAGATTTGCAACTTGATTGAAAAAATCTTCAAAGGGGGTACCATTGGAAAACATCCGGAAAGCGAAATTCACCCGATTTCTATGAAAGTTGGCCACAAGATCGAGAAAATTACGAGGAATCGAATGGCGAAAAGCGCAGCCTGATATCTCGAACGGTTCTCGAGATATTCGCAGAAAACTGATCGGGAAATGCAATTTTTGCAAAATGTTCGATTTTCTTCGACATTCAAAAAATCATATCTCGAAAACTAAAAGAGATAAATCGAAACGGGTGCCAGATTATTGATGCGCATGGTTTGGACCGTCAAATATCCGAAAATAAAGCGATTCTATTTTCTAAAGATTTGCAATTTGATTGAAAAAATCTTCAAAGGGGGTACCATTGGAAAACATCCGGAAAGCGAAATTCACCCGATTTCTATGAAAGTTGGCCACAAGATCGAGAAAATTACGAGGAATCGAATGGCGAAAAGCGCAGCCTGATATCTCGAACGGTTCTCGAGATATTCGCAGAAAACTGATCGGGAAATGCAATTTTTGCAAAATGTTCGATTTTCTTCGACATTCAAAAAATCATATCTCGAAAACTAAAAGAGATAAATCGAAACGGGTGCCAGATTATTGATGCGCGTGGTTTGGACCGTCAAATACCCGAAAATGAAGCGATTCTATTTTCTAAAGTTGTGCAATTTGATCGAAAAAATCTTCAAAGGGGGTACCCTAGGAAAACATCCGGAAAGCGAAACTCACCCAATCTCTATGAAAGTAAGCCACAAGATAGAGAAAATTGCGAGGAATCGAATGGCGAAAAGCGCAGCCTGATATCTTGAACGGTTCTCGAGATATTCGCAGAAAACTGATCGGGGAATGCAATTTTTGCAAAATGTTTGATTTTCTTCGGCATTCAAAAAATCATATCTCGAAAACTAAAAGAGATAAATTGAAACGGGTGCCAGATTATTGATGCGCGTGGTTTGGTCCGTCAAATATCCGAAAATGAAGCGATTCTATTTTTCAAAGTTTTGCAATTTGATCGAAAAATTTTCAAAGGGGGTACCCTAGAAAGACATCCGAAAAGCGAAACTCACTCGATCTGTATGAAAGTAAGCCACAAGATAGAGAAAATTACGAGGAATCGAACGGTGAAAAGCGCAGTTTGATATCTCGAACGGTTTTCGAGATATTCGCAGAAAACTGATCGGGGAATGTAATTTTTGCAAAATGTTCGATTTTCTTCGACATTCAAAAAATCATATCTCGAAAACTAAAAGAGATAAATCGAAACGGGTGCCAGATTATTGATGCGCGTGGTTTGGACCGTCAAATATCCGAAAATGAAGCGATTCTATTTTCTAAAGTTGTGCAATTTGATCGAAAAAATCTTCAAAGGGGGTACCCTAGGAAAACATCCGGAAAGCGAAACTCACCCAATCTCTATGTAAGCCACAAGATAGAGAAAATTGCGAGGAATCGAATGGCGAAAAGCGCAGCCTGATATCTTGAACGGTTCTCGAGATATTCGCAGAAAACTGATCGGGGAATGCAATTTTTGCAAAATGTTTGATTTTCTTCGACATTCAAAAAATCATATCTCGAAAACTAAAAGAGATAAATCGAAACGGGTGCCAGATTATTGATGCGCGTGGTTTGGACCGTCAAATATCCGAAAATGAAGCGATTCTATTTTTCAAAGTTTTGCAATTTGATCGAAAAATTTTCAAAGGGGGTACCCTAGGAGAACATCCGAAAAGCGAAACTCACTCGATCTGTATGAAAGTAAGCCACAAGATAGAGAAAATTACGAGGAATCGAACGGTGAAAAGCGCAGCCTGATATCTCGAACGGTTCTCGAGATATTCGCAAAAAACTAATCGGGGAATGCAATTTTTGCAAAATGTTCGATTTTCTTCGACATTCAAAAAATCATATCTCGAAAACTAAAAGAGATAAATCGAAACGGGTGCCAGATTATTGATGCGCGTGGTTTGGACCGTCAAATACCCGAAAATAAAGCGATTCTATTTTCTAAAGTTGTGCAATTTGATCGAAAAAATCCTCAAAGGGGGTACCCTAGGAAAACATCCGGAAAGCGAAACTCACCCAATCTCTATGAAAGTAAGCCACACGATGGAGAAAATTACGAGAAATCGAATGGCGAAAAGCGCAGCCTGATATCTCGAACGGTTCTCGAGATATTCGCAGAAAACTGATCGGGGAATGCAATTTTTGCAGAATGTTGGATTTTCTTCGACTTTCAAAAAACCATATCTCGAAAACTAAAAGAAGTAAATCGAAACGGGTGCCAGATTATTGATGCGCGTGGTTTGGACCGTCAAATATCCGAAAATGAAGCGATTCTATTTTTTAAAGTTGTACAATTTGATCGAAAAAATCTTCAAAGGGGGTACCCTAGGAAAACATCCGGAAAGCGAAACTCACCCAATCTCTATGTAAGCCACAAGATAGAGAAAATTGCGAGGAATCGAATGGCGAAAAGCGCAGCCTGATATCTTGAACGGTTCTCGAGATATTCGCAGAAAACTGATCGGGGAATGCAATTTTTGCAAAATGTTTGATTTTCTTCGACATTCAAAAAATCATATCTCGAAAACTAAAAGAGATAAATCGAAACGGGTGCCAGATTATTGATGCGCGTGGTTTGGACCGTCAAATATCCGAAAATGAAGCGATTCTATTTTTCAAAGTTTTGCAATTTGATCGAAAAATTTTCAAAGGGGGTACCCTAGGAGAACATCCGAAAAGCGAAACTCGCCCGATCTCTATGAAAGTAAGCCACAAGATGGAGAAAATTACGAGGAATCAAATGGCAAAAAGCACAGCCTGATATCTCGAACGGTTCTCGAGATATTCACAGAAAACTGATCGGGGAATGCAATTTTTGCAAAATGTTCGATTTTCTTCGATATTCAAAAAATCATATCTCGAAAACTAAAAGAGATAAATCGAAACGGGTGCCAGATTATTGATGCGGGTGGTTTGGACCGTCAAATATCCGAAAATGAGGCGATTCTATTTTCTAATGTTTTACAGTTTGATCGAAAAATTTTCAATGGGGAAACATCCGTTTTCTCATAGGAAACATGATAAAGTTTAATATTTGCAGAATGTTATTATATATGAATAATATCGGGTTACCGATGTAATTATTTAAATAATTGCAAGTCAAATTTTGTTTTCAACTTTCCATTACAAATTAGCAAACACTCCAGCAAAGGTCTGGCAACGTCGCACAAGCAGCTGAGAGAAAACAAAGAGATATAATTATAGCTAAAAGGAGATATTCTATGTATAACATTTCTGAATTTGAGGCTAAAAAAGTTATTTTTCTTATAGAATTTACCTTTGTATCTAGAATGCATTTTTTTAAATATAACTTTTCTATCTGGTAATGTCAAAATTGTCATACATATACACAATGTACTCTGATATATACATGGTGTTCTAAAAGTTGAGTCAAAGTTGAATTTTATCAAAAATCATTTATATACAAGTTGCAAATTAACAGTTACAAATATTGAAAACAGACCTGACTTTTTGATATTCTCGACCACTGCGTTATAAACACATAAAGTATTCGTTTACTGCTGACACTGAGTATGACTAGTTTTTTGTATTCTTGTACGATATTTCTTTTGAGTGCGATGTTCAATTTGATCAGTGGTAAATAAGATGCCACACAAACAATGAACTGTGAACATAATATTAACTTACGGAAAGTGGCAAAAAATGCAGCTGCAGCATGTCGTGTGTACGCGGAAAGGTTTCCTTTAAGAAATCATCAGGCTCTGCGGATGTTTGTAAATTTTGTTAAAAGACTTCGTGGTACAGGGTACTTAAAGACACAAGACCTCAGGCCTCCTCCTCGTGGTAAAGATTGAGGAAGACATTTTAGAAATTGTCGAAAACGAGCCAACAACAAGCCCTAGGTCTATAGCAGGTCAAGTTGAAGCAGGTCATAGTTAAGTGTGGAATACTATATGACAAGAACATTTTTATCTCTATCATTATTAACGGGTACAAGCGTTACAACCCAAAGATTATCCTAGAAGAGCTTTTACATCAGTAAACAGATATGAAAATGTTACCAAATTTATTTTGGCTACCGACGAGGTCTTATTTACAAGAGTTGGAGTAAATAATTTCCAGTATAATCATGTTTGAAAAGAATCCTTTTTCAGCACAGATTTTCACTAATGGTTTGGGGTGGTGTAGTAAATGGCATGCTTATTGGGCCTTTCTTTCTTTCTTTCTTCAAAATAATCTGCCACAATTATTACAAGATGTTCGTTTAAATGTTAGACAGAATATATGGTTTCTACATGATAGAGCTCTGTCACAATTTAAACGAGAAGTTCACGAACATTTTAATAATTAATTTTCTAACAGATGGATAGGGCGCAACTGACCCATTTCTTGACCTGCACGCTTCTCGGTTTTAACACCCTGCGATTTTTTTCTGTCGGGCTATTTAAAAAAGTTAGTTCATCACGATGGAGAAGTTCATACTGTAAAAGAACTACAACAGCGCATCGAAAAGGCTTGTGATGTTATTTGTGGATACCGGGATTTTATTTTTAACGTTCGTAGTGACGCGTGAGTATGCCAAGCAAGATTTTGTGCTAACCGAACAAGTGAAGACAATTTTGGACAATTTTTGTAACATGTAACATTTTTGTTTTTATTATTCTGCAACTTTTATATAAATGATTTTTACTAAATTGACTCTTTGCAAGCCCTACAACGCAGTGGCCGAAACTATCAAAGTCTAGTCGGTTTTCAAATTTTGTAACTGTTAATAACTTCTTTATTTTGCAAATTATATATAAATGATGTGTGGATCCATGGAAAGCACGATCGGAGAGACTCGAAGAGAGAGAGATTCGGAGAGACGATCGGGAACTGCTTTCCTTGCGTTCGTCTGGAGTTCGGCTGATGACGGCTGAAAGGCTAGAAACCGGTCCCGAGAGACACGTGACGTCGCATGGTTGACAGTTCGGCGAAGGCGATCGGTGGCACCACGTGGAGAAAGGGTGAAAGATTTCTGTAATATTTCCCTCCACGGTTCCGTTACGCTACCTTGTGGACATACCTGGTACTATACCCGAGGTTCCAGGCAGAATGTTACGAGCGGTCCCGACTGCTACGAGCATTCGCCGTATGATGGCGTGAGTTGTGTGCTATCACGACCCGTCATTAAAATGGCCAGTTAATCTGGTCTGGCCCCGATCGTCCCTCCGAACTGCTTTCCTTGCGTTCGTCTGGAGCTCGGCTGATGACGGCTGAAAGGCTAGAAACCGGTCCCGAGAGACACGTGACGTCGCATGGTTGACAGTTCGGCAAAGGCGATCGGTGGCACCACGTGGAGAAAGGTTGAAAGATTTCTGTAATATATATATATATATATATATATATATATATATATATATATATATATATATATATATATATATATATATATATATACATTACAGAAATCTGAAGAAATGCTCTTGAATATTACAAATTGAGATTGCATATAAAATTTATTTAGAAACTTTACTTCCAGTGATTCTGGAATGTTTTTATATAAATAATTTTTGATAAAATTGCTTCTAAGTTCCCTCGGCTTCCACTTTGAACCCGTTATCAAAAGTATCTAGTTGATTTGCACTGAGGCCTCAATCTGCCTGGTCACCAAGGGTCACAAGCAGAGAAGAACGTGGTCGGGGCGACTTCTGTATTTATAGGTATGGTTATGATAGGTGGAGAGCTCTCTTGTGGGGTGGACGTTTGGTTAGAAGGGTCTCGGATGGGCAATTTGGAAATAAGAGGTTTCCATGGTTTTCCATTTGGAACTCTAAGGCCGCCGTCCCTCTTTTTTAAGCAGTCTGGCCGTTTTTCAAACTCAATTGCTTCATGAATTATGCGAGGTTTGTGAGGACATATAGCTGCGATTACTTTGGCATTGTCGAAATCTATTTTGTGACCCGTTTGTATATGATGTTCTGCTAAAGTTGAGGAGATATTCGATTTTCGAACGGCGAGAGAATGCTGGTTTGGCCGATGATTGGGAGCAGCCAGAACAAGGAATCTAGATTTCTAGAAATAGAATCTAGAAAATAGATTTCGACAAGGCCAAAGTAATCGCACCTATATATTCCTACAAACCCCGCATACTTTATGAAGCAATTAAGATCGAAAAACGCCCAGACTGCCTAAACAAGAGGGACGACGGTCTTAGAGTTCCATACACGGGAACCTCTTATTTCCAAATTGCCCATACGAAACTCTTCCAATCAAACGTCCACATGCCGTCTCATCCCCATCCCTCAACTGAGCGCTTCACCCACAACCTTACCTATTATTGAAAAGGTGGCACCCTTCTTTTCTAATTATGAACCCTGGGGAGTAGGCAGATTGAGGTCTCGGGGCAAATCAACTGATTCTCTTGATAATGGCTTCAAAGTGGAAGCTGAAACGTCGAGATTTATATATATATATATATATATATATATATATATATATATATATATATATATATAATATATATATATATATATAATATATATATATATATATATATATATATATATATATATATATATATATATATATATATATATATATATATATATATTTATATGTGTATACGATCAGTCATTACATATGTAGTGGAGTCAGCCAACATAGATCAGAAAACATAGCTCAGAAAACCTAAAAATACGAAATGAAAATAATGAGAAAAATACTTGGACCAGACATAACGGGAGATATAAGATAAGAGATATAAAGACTTAAAAGAAATGAAGAAATAGAAAAAGAATTAAGACGAGAGAATATAGCCAGATACATAAAAGCGAGAAGGCTAGAATGGACAGATTACATAACGAGAGGGTCACCGGCAGAAACAATTAAAAAAGTAACAAAATGAATCCCATTGGAGAGAAGAGCAAGGATAAGATCGAGAAGGAGATGGTGAGACCAGGTGGAAACGGGTGCAAAAACACTGGGCACTGCAGACTGGAGAATGAAATGCAGAGACAGGAAAAACTGGAGGGGCATAACCAAAGGGACCAGGGCGCATAAGCAGCCGTAACGATAATTGGAAGTTGAGCAGTAATCTACCTCATAAACATGACTAAAAAGCACGTTCAAGCATTACCCATAATCCCGAGAGATTGAACGGATGATGACTTCATTGTGACTCTTGACATTATGACATTGTGACTATTTCTTATCTCCAAAACTCAAATTGGCAATGACAGGAACGTTTTATGACAGTGTTACGCAAGTCGAAGAAGCTCTGACGAGGGTGTTAAGGCGATTCCGAAAATCGACATAAAAAAATCTATGTTAGCATTGGCTGAACGTCCCCCGCGGTGCATTGATGCGGAAGGGATGTATTTTGAATAAAAAAAATAAATTTGTTTCTATTTAAAAAGTTCCGTTATTTTTCCGACATACTGTGTAGTTTTCGACCTGATATAAAGCACTTTTTAAGCAAAAAACTGCTGAAATTAAGTGCAGTATCTGGTAATTTCTCCAATTATTTTCCCCTCATCAACCCAAGTTTCAATTGAAGTTCGAAATCAATTTTGTTTTGATACATGAACTGAATCAAAATATAAATCTGTCAGTTGGTGTTACGTTGAAAAATTGCAATTTGCGGTGGGGTCATTCGATACGTGATGAGTAACTCGAACCAGAAACTGCTTCTGGTTCTATGATAAATTAGAGGGGATGGAAATACGTGCGAAGTAAAGTTCATCGCCTTGCCACGTATCGGAGCCATAAATTAACCCATCCTAGTCGGTTTATCGATGAAATATCATCATTAGTCCCTCGATAATCGTTCGACCGAGACCCGCCCGGTTCCACCTCCACGACCCGCAGGAACGTGTCCTGACAGGAACGACGATAAATCAATGGTCCTGACCCAAAATTTCTACTCCAACATGCAATTTTTGGGCCTTTATTTTTTATTTTGCATAATGTAGTGGATGATATGGTAATGCTACAAGAATTGTACGAAGTATTCTCATCCCAATTTAGAAAATACAAAATTAACTATTTTTCTACTATTCAATATACAGAGTGTCCAGAAATAACGTCGAAATATTTTGGGAGACGACTCTAGGGATTAAAACATAAACATTTTCGAAACGGTTAAAGTCGTGAATCTCGGTATACTTCAATAAGTTTGAATGGAAAAACGTTTTTTGTGTTAATAATTGAATATTTTAGTTAGATGCGTCACGTACAGGGGCGTCTCTTTGGTAAATGTTCCCATAACTTTTTTGTTTGCAATATATTTTAAGGGCCGGTTCTACAATGCAAGTATAAACCAAGTATAAACGGCGAACAGTTATACTCGGAATAAAATATAACAGGTATTATTCTCAGTATATCTGGTGTTGGCCTGTTGCCTACAACAAATTTTAGTTATACCTAAAATAACGCCGAGGTAGTTCTAATATATCAAAATAGTCGGTGGGATTGTGCCATTGTTGACAGTTGAAGGCGTGGGAAATTATACCATATTATAAGTCCAACCTAACGTAAACGGTTTGGAAATTATAAAAAATATTATTGATTGATTTGTCTGTTACTTTGTGATAGTTCATTTTTTAAATCGAATAAGACAATTTTATGCTTTGTTATCAATCACTATAATTTTTAAATTTGTGTGACAGTAGTTTCGTAGAACGATTTACAGTACAGCGCCAAAAAGCAAAAAAATTAAACAATTTAGAAGCAATTGAAATTTGAAAATATAATAAAGACCCGTCTAGACAGATATTAAATAATCAGACAGATCTCCGGAATTCCCTACTATTTAAAATATTGTAAAGAAATTAACCCCAATAAAAGTGTAAAATTAGGTACATAGGATAAACAGCTGTAATACTTTAGTTTTAAAGTAGTGTTTGAGAATGTAACATCGTTTTACGAAACTATACTCACACAATTTAAAAATAAAAGTGATAGATAACAAAGTATAAAATTGTTTTATTCGATTTTATAAAAATATTATTTTATTAAAATGGAGAAAAAGCGGTGTAATAATTTCACGATTGACGAAATTGTTCTGTTAGTCGATTTGGTTGAGGCAAGTAAAGAAATTGTCGGTACGTATAAAGTTGTCTTACATAGTAACAGTACCGGTGATCCTCGCATTATTCTATTCCAGAGTGCAAGAAAACAGACACCCTTTCCAATAATACCAAAGATATAGAATGGAGACTGATTGAAGGAAGGTGCAAGGCAGTTTGTGGCACAGGAAGAACTGCCAAAATGTTGCGTAGCAAATGGGATTCGTTAAAAAAAAATCAATAAAGAAGGAATATGCGGAACAGAAACTATATATGTACAAAACAGGTGGAGGACCAACGAGAGAAATAAAGTTAGATGGTGCTGAAAATAGGGTGATGGCTTTAATTGTTGTTGGGGTAACGACAATGTATTATTCTGATGTTGGTATGGGTTATTTTATGTTTTTATTCAATCAGTTATTTTGTCTTGTTTATATATTTTATAGTAAATATAGATTTGCCAGTTGAAAAAGACCATCACTGAGGCTTTTGTAGAAGAAAATATAAGACAATTGGAGGTACAACACCTACATATATCAAAGCAAATCAGTTTCTTCCAAGCTGCAGCAAGGACGCAGTGGGCAAGTGTACGAAGAGTTGGCCAGAAAAAGATTGAGTTCATTTTGATTTCCAAATGGCTCTTCTGGAGGAATCAGAAAGGAAAAAAATGCTTGGAAGAAAAAACATCACTTGGAAATGAAAATACTGAATGCTTAACTCAAAAGAGAAGAAAGTAACAGCCGTCTTAATTAATTTTATTTGCCAATCACAGTGTATGGCCAACCACCACGCATTCTTTGTATAAAATTATCATTTATTAATAGATGTGAATATTACATAATTAGCTAGCATCATAGATAACGAATAAATAGTTAGCATTAAGGGGTTTTATTTATTTTAGAACTTGATGTATTATCACGAGGCTTAATTAGGTAAATAAATTTATTTCAGAAATTTTCCAATTTACAATCCTTATAGATAAGTATTTATTTGTTTTAAGCGAACAAAATAGCTACATAGCTAAACAGGCACAAGGAGACAAAATTAGATACTAAAATACAAAGTAAAAGAAACAATACATTGTGTTCAGTAGACAACATAATTAAATCATATTAAATTATATTAGATTTGAAAAATGGTTTTGAATCAGTGATGTTCGCATTCTGTTGTTTTCACGGACATCATGATTTTGAACAATAGGAGGCTCAATTTGCAGCTCATGTAAGTCGCGTTCGACTGGTGGCTCTTCTTCATGTTCATCTATTTCAAGATTGTGCAGAATAGCAGTTGCAACTATTATCGCCTTGGAATGTTCCAATGACATACACATACCATTAGCCAGAATAGGAAACCTGGATTTCCAAACTTCATAACATCTTTCTACACAGTTTCTTGTTCGTATATGGGATTCATTAAAAAGGATTTCCGTTGGAGTATTTGGGTGTTCTAAAGGTACCATTAGGACGTTGGTACTGCTGTACCCATTATCACCTATTGATGTGTGGAATGCATTGTTCTCCAGCCTCCCTTTAATTCTGCTGTTGCTGTAGATGGTTTGGTCATGAGTTGATCCAGGCTACCGTGCAACAATATCCATTATACGTAGGCGTGCATCACATATTGTTTGAACATTCCATGAAAAATAACCCTTCATGTTACAGTACTTTTCTGCTTCATTTCCACCTGGTGAAATGATACGAACATGAGTGCAGTCGATAGTACCGATAACATGAGGAAACCTTGCAATAGCATAGAACTCTTAGCTTGTGGCGATCTGCTTCTGTTTCTGGGAACTTGATGTACCTTCCACATAAAGATGCAATCGCTAAAGTTACCCTGGTGACAATCGACTTGCAGATGTTTTGCTTAATCCTGCGAAATCTCCAGCTGCAAGTAACATACTACCCGTAGCGTAAAAACGCAATGTCAAAAATAATTCTGTTGCTGGTTTTATCGCACGATTTCGATCTGTTGGAGATTTAATTTCATCTTCAATAAAACCCAGCAACATTGCACAAGTTCGTTTTTGTAAGCGAAATCATTAAAAAAACTCCAGGTCGTCAAGCTCCACGAAATAATCGGGCCTAAAAAATGCATTTTACATTAAAAATCGTATAACTATATAATATATTTATGTTTTTTCATACCGATGTTTAAATACTTCTACTAATCCGAAACTTTCGGTACCATCTTTTGCACCTACTCTCAGACCCCGCATTTTCTCCAAAGCAGACTAAACTATTTCTGTCGCCAGTACCAATAAATGGTACACCAACTCATATTATAGCAATCCCTGGATAATTATTTTTACAAAATAAATACTTTCACAATATATAATTGTTGCATTAAACCTTTTTTTACCTTCGAGCTCTGTCTAGAATTTTCATCTAGTTTGATTTATGCTCAGTTATATAGTACGTGCAACAGCCAGAAATGTTTGCATAGAAAATGAAATCCTAATCGTACTGGAAAATCTGTATTAAACGACTGCCTCGGGGTTTTGGATAGTTCCGTTATAAATACAACGAGACCCGTTCGGTTTTGAACGAAATCTGACGACACCATCCCATAAATTTACACCAAAATCTGGAAAATCTCAAAACGAAACCAGTTATATAAATCTGGAAATGTACCCGTTTAATGGACAGAGCGTTCATTACAATTTTTGATGGGGCCGCATCTGAAAAACGATACAGATTGTTAGGGATTGCGATAAATAAAAAAATCCGGCCTTGTTCTGTGTGATGATTTAATCAATACGGAGCGGGGATGGTGTTTTCGATTTGATTATTGGGTCATTTAACAAGCGAGACGTATTTATTCGTTTAGATATATTTAGAAACATAGTTTAGTTATAAGGCCTAAGATTCAACTCAATTGCACCTCGAAACTTATTTACAATTGATATTAAATATTCTATTGTAATTTTAAACATACTATTTTCTAAACATTCATTAAAAGACATACGGATTTGTCTCTTTTGTGATTTGTGTCTTTTAGTTGTTTCCACCTCAAAGATTTGCACTGATTGTCTAGTTACAATTAAGCATAACAGTTGTAAATACAGCTAATTGAGAATTAAATTTGCTTTCTTCGAAAAATTATAAATTGTTCTTAAAATGTTAATGCGGATTTGACACGACATGCGTCCTCTAGAATCTGAATCAAATCATCATAAGCATAGTTTATATATATATATATATATATATATATATATATATATATATATATGTGTGTGTGTGTGTGTGTGTGTGTGTGTGTGTGTATACACTCTTGTCTTTTAGTCCTCCTATATGAAAGTGCACACACACACGGAATATATATATATATATATATATATATATATATATATATATATATATATATATATATATATATATATATATATATATATATATATATATATATATATATATATATATATAACTATGCTTATGATGATTTGATTCAGATTCTAGAGGACGCATGTCGTGTCAAATCCAACATGAACATTTTAAGAACAATTTATAATTTTTCGAAGAAAACAAATTTAATTATAGTTAGTTTAATTAAAGAAAGTTATTCATTAATATATCATCATCATTATCACTGTAGGATGAAGGCATGTTTCCAACTTTCACGGTCCTGGGCTTTCCACTCTGGTGCAATATACTTAACGATGTCATCAATCCATCGTGCTTTCGGTCTTCTTCGAGGACGTTTGCGATCAAGCGGTATCCACTCCAGAATTGCCTTGGTCCATCTGTCATCCCATCGCCTCGCTATATGGCCTGTTCATCTCCATTTCAATTTCTTTACTCTTTCAATGATGTCACAGACTTTCGTTTGTTCTCTGATCCATGGGCAGGACTTTCTGTCTCGTCTTGTAATGCCAAGCATACATATTCCCATTCCCCTCTGTGCTACCCAAAGTTATTCAATTGATTGTGATGTGAGTGTCCAGGTTTCACTTCCGTATGTCATAGCAGGCAGAACGCACTGATCGAATACTTTTTCTTTCAGGCAAAGTGGGAGTCTGCTCTTAAACACAATGTTGAGCCTACCAAATGCTTGCCAGCCACATTTAACACGCCGTTCCACCTGCCGGGCGGTAATCCCCTTCATTGAAATCCTCTGCCCAAGATATATAAAGCTGTCCACAATCTCCATATCCCTTCCTAAAACTGAAATTCTTCTATCCTGAGCGAAGTTATTGAACATAACCTGACTCTTTTTCAAGTTTATTTTTAAGCCAAATGGTTCGCCGTCCCTTTGCAGTTCTTGTATGCGTCTTTGCAGCTCCTCTGGGTTTTGTGAAAGGAGAATGATATCATCTGCAAATCTAAGATGGTTTAAGTTTGCACCATTGATCTTTACACCACCCTGTGGCCAATCCAGTTTACGGATTACTTCTTCAAGGCCAGCCGAGTAAAGAATAGGCGATATTGCGTCACCCTGCCATACACCTCGTTCTACATTAATTCCCACTTGAAGATCATCAAGATGAATTATGGCTGTAGCTCCATCATATATCGATACTAATAGCTTTACATAGATGCTTTATCTCCCCCCTGGCTAAGCAGCGCATCCATTATTGCATGCTTTGAGATGGAATCAAATGTTTTTTAGTAGTCGATAAAAGCCAAGCACAGTGGCCTGGTGTATTCGTTGCGCCTTTCTATGGCCTGCTGTACAACCTGGATATATATATATATATATATATATATATATATATATATATATATATATATATATATATATATATATATATATATATATATATATACCAGGTGTCCCATTAAGGATGGATCGCAGCAATTATTATTATTCACGTATGAACCCTTGTGGACCACGCGAAGTACAGTTAGAGGCGTTTGTACATATATTGGGAGAGAGCCCCATGCGATGAATTTGCCACGAGCCTCAACGGTATAGTTATGCCACTGACTAAAGATGATTCAAAATTTATTTTTCTGCAGATTGCATATTAATATATTTTTTTTAATTAATATATTTTGTCTAAAAAATAATACTAGTTTACACGGTTTTTATACCCCAGCTAAAAGTTGTTAATTATTGTTTATTTAGGTAAAAGTTATCACGAAAAAATAATAAAAACATTCTGTCACGGCAGCTTTACAAATATTTATTTACTTAAAAATGAAACAAATTTTAGTATGAATAATAAAAAAAATTACTAATTCTCGCCTTTTTAAATTTTTTTGGATCGGTTTCTCTTATAATGGACCAGCAGTAATACCCTAACATGTTTTCGTCCCAAAATCCTTGATGTCGTTCTTCGAAAATCTTTAAATCTTAGTGAAAACGTTTCCCCCCGTTCGTCACTCATACTTCCTAAGTTTTCAGGGAAAATATTCAAATGCGAGTGCAGGAAACGAATCTTCAATGACATGTTCACTCCCATCTGTTGAAAATTTGTCAATAAATCAGCAAAAATATCTTTATAATTTTCCCTTTTTATATTTCCCAAAAATTCTTCGACAACCATTTTGAGTCTTTTAAGTAGCTTTTTCATTAACAAATAAAAGGCTTTCAAACTGAGGATCTTTTACAACTTTACGGATCTGAGGGCCAACAAATATCCCCTCTTTCAGTTTTGATTCTGTACTACTTGGAAAGATTTTTTGTAAATAAAGGATAGCATCACTATTTTTGTTCAGCGCCTTCATAATTCAAAATTTTTCATAAATCCCAATATAATGTGTAAAGGGGGGGGAGAATAATGTCTTTTAGATCTTCCAACGACTTATGTTTAATTTTCATTTTGCCTGGAATATACTCGTTCCGAATAGACTATCCTTTTCTTACATAATGATGCTCATGCTGTCCCACCGACAAAGGAAACACGATTATTTTGTGTAATCACCCGGCAACCCCAATAACAAACCGGTGACTTTGAGATCGCGACACGCTTTCCATTGGCGTTCTTCACACTTTAATAAATTCATTAAAATACACATCGTTTCATAACTCTCTTTCACAATTAAATGCGTGTCCTATTGGTATAGACAGTTTTTTATTCCCGTTGTGTAATAAAACAGCTTTCAGACTAGATTTTGAAGAGTTTAGGAATAAGCGCCACTCTGTTTTATTATAGTTTTGATTCATTGCTTCAAAAAGTCCCGGGATATCAGTACAATAACAATATCCTTCCCCCTCTCTTTTGAAAAAGTCTGAATAAACTTTGCTCCTGTTTCTGGACAACGTAACTTTCGTGTCTGGTGTTAATAAACTCCATTGTTGTAGGCAAGAACCAAGAAGCTCTGTTTTAAATTTTGATAGTTGTAAATCTCTTATAAGATCATTTAATTCGGCTTGGTTAATTAAATGTGGAGTGTTTCCTTGAAGAGAGAAATCGTTAGTATCACTAGAAATTAATTTAACTTCAACATCATTTTCATTGTCATCTTCTAGTATATTTTGATTCGAATTACCGGGACCAATTGGATATGAAAGATCCTCAAATATAAAATTGGCTTAATAACAGGAATTTCGGCATATTCAATACTCGCTTTATTTTTTGTATTATATCCCATAGTCTTCGTAACACAAAAGTAATAGTAATTTTCATGATTGCTAAAGTTTCTCCATAACATTGTTGAACCAAATGAAAGGTATACGTTCGTTATCTCCTGATGACCATTGTAGTAAAACGATTCTACAGCTTTCACAAATCACATGAGGCACCCACTTTGTATCTTTTTTCGCAATAGGAAATCCAAAATAATAAAAATCTGCACTTTTTAACGAATCTATAATGGATCTTCTTTTTTTTTGAACATATAAACTGTCCACAAACGTAGCAAAAACAATCAGAGCTTTGTTTACACTTTCTATTCGATATTTTAACTTAATTTGAAACAAGATATTTGTTGTTTGAATGGAATAAATAAATATTAAACTGAAGTCATCACGTAGGGTAAAACAATGATTTAACTGTAGAAAAAAATTGGACGTGATTGAGTATATCTGCTAACAGTTTTAGATTTAAGGAAGGTAGATTAACGTATTTATGTACATTTCTTTCGGCATATATAAAAATGTTAAAATTTGTAATCTAGTGTAATTGAAGTGTGTCTAACCATATTAACAGAGTATATAAATTTAAAATTCTAAACAGCACGATCTTTTTTCTAGTAATTTGATGTAGTCACCTTAATCTAAATGATATTCCAGCAAGCATTTGAAGGTAGAAAATTCTGAAATAATATTTGGTCAGTTATGGTCCAAATTCTGTTTTAAACAATTTGAAATAACTCACAATAAGAACCCCTGGATAATTCTCTCTACAAAATAAATACTTCCACGATATATCATTGTTGCGTTAGACCTTTTGCCTTCACGTTCTGCTCAGAATTTTCATCTAGTATGATTTATGCTCGGGTTATACCGTACGTGAAACAACCAGAAACGTTTTCATGGAAAATTAAATCCTAATCGTAGTGGAAAATCTGTATTAAACGAGTGCCTCGGGTTTTTGGATAGTTCCGTTACAAATACAGCGAGCCCCGTTCGGTTTTGAGCGAAATCTGACGACACCATCGCGTTTTCGAATAAATTTTAGCTAAAATTCGATAAATCACAACAATGAAACTGGTTACATAAATCTCGAAATGTGCCTGTTTAATGGACATAGCCTACGTTACAATTTTTGATGCGGCCATTTCTGGAACACGAAACAGATGGCTACCGCTTCCGGAAAATGAAAATAATCCCGCTTTAGTCGATGGGATCATTTAATCGATACGGAGCTGCTGTGTTTACGTTTCTTCATTGTATTAACGATTAATTTAACAAACCTAAACAAATTTACGGCCCATTATTTGATAAAGTATTAAAATTTTAAAGTTAATAATTAACATCCTTGAAACTCTTTTTGCTTCAAACTTTTTTTTGTTTTTTTTAGCTTCAATAAATTGACTGTATAGAAATATATATTATTATGTGAAACATACGAAGGTAGTATAAAAACTTTCCTGCATCAACATGAACATGGCGTGACCCATCAAAAATATTCAAGTACTATAATTGCGCATGCATTGAAACATAACCTTGAATATTTCAGCCAAGTTGTCATTTATGTTAGTGTTTCTGTAAAGACGTAAAAAGTCAAATATCGAGCCGACAGTAAATTCTTGCATTTGAAAGGCAATACACCTGCGCAAATTAAAACCGAAATGGATACTCTTTACGGGGACTCTGCACCATCATTTGCAGGGACTCTGCATACATTTGCTGTATTATTTATGTTGTATTTGCTTTCACATCATTATCATCATCATCAGCCCGTGTCGATCCACTGCAGGATGAAGGCCTTTTCAGCATGTTTCCAAATTTCACGGTCCTGGGCTTTCCTCTGCCATTCAGGTCTTATATAGTTCACGATGTCATCAGTCCATCGTGCTTTCGGTCTTCTTCGCGGACGTTTGCGATCAAGCGGTATCCTCCATCCATCTCCATTTCAACTGCTTTGCTCTCTCAATGATATCACACCCCTTCGTTTGCTCCCTGATCCATGCGCAGGGTTTTCTGTCTCGTCTTGTACTACTAAGCATACATCTTTCCATTCCCCTCCGTGCTACCCGAAGTTTTTGAATTGATTGCGATGTGAGTGTCCAGGTTTCACTTCCATATGTCATAACGAGTAGGACGCATTGATCGAAGACTTTTTTTCAGGCAAAATAGGATTCTGCTTTTAAACACCATGTTGAGCCTGCCAGCCACATTTAACAAGCCGTTCCACCTCCCGGGCGGTATCCCCCTGCATTGAAATCCTCTGCCCAAGATATATAAAGTGGTCCACAATCTCCAAATCCCTTCGTAAAACTAAAATTCTTCTCTCCTGAGCGAATTTATTGAACATAACCAGAACATAATCAGAGGGTGACCAATAATTTTCAGTATGATCGTATGGCAGGTGACACCTCATTTGAAAGGTATTTAAAAGACCTATTCAACAATACTATTTTTTTTTGGGTTCAAGATAGTTTTGATGCATAAAATAAATAAATACTAAAATTTCAGTTTAGCATATAATTAATATAGATTCATAAGTCCGTCCTTAGAGTAAATGTTCAAAATGTGCTTCAATTACTTCCTGACAGTAAAGCATCTTATTGGTAAACTCTTGTCGCACTCGTTCAAATATTTCAGCGAAAATTGCTCTGCACTCTTCAATAATTCGTTGTCTTAAAACATCTATAGTGTCAGGTGTTGTAGCATACACTTTAAATTTAAGGTACCCCCCACAGAAAAAATCCGAAGATGTAAGCTCCGGTGACCGAACCGGTCATTCTATCGAATCTCATCGCCATCTACCAGGATATCCCAGAGCACAGAGGAGCTCCATTTCAAAGTTACCAAATGCATCTGGATTGTCTTCTATAATTTCGAGAATTAGCGGTCTCTAACATCTCCAGGTAAGCTTTACCGGTTAAGTTGCTATTCAAAAATATAGACCCAAGTATGTGGTTTACTTGAATACTTGCCCAGACATTTACTCTTTCTGGAAACTGTGTATGTTTTTCACTAAACACGTGAGGATTTGTATCACTCCAGCACTTTACATTTTGAGTGTTCACATTTCCATTGAGGTAGAAGGTAGTTTAGTCACTAAAGCAAAATGTTTTTAAATAACCTGGCGTTGATCAATTCAAGTGGTCATAGTTTCACAGAATTGCAGTCTTCGGTCAGGGTTGTCATCTGAAAGTCGATGCACCATTTTTAGTTTAGGGGAGATTTTTTTTCAACACCCGGTGCTCCGTCCTTTGACTGACTTCATAGGTAGATGCAACTTGGATTGCAGAACAAGTGGAGTTTACTACCATTTCTGCAATTATGTCAATTTCTTTGTCATTAGAAATATTCTATCCGCATTCACCAAGCATTAAGAAAGCTGCTACTGCAAAAAGATTTCAAGTAAATATTCAAAAATTGAAACCATGTAACAGCAGAAAAATTAAAATAAGTTGGAGAATTACAAAAAGGTCACTTTTTTGACGATTGTCCAGAAGCGAACTTGTGAATCTGTATTAATTATACGCTAAACTGAAATTTTATTATTTATTTATTTTATGCGTCAAAACTACCTTGAACCCAAACAAAATTAGTATAGTTGAATAGGTCTTTTAAATACCTTTCAAACCATGCCATAGGTCCCCAGTAAAAATTATAGACCACAATGGCACTGTGGCGCCATCTATGATGATTACGTCATCAGCTATCACTAGAAAAGGAGTTTATGTTCAGTCATTTTTACATTTCAAATTTCATTAGTTTAAGTATGACCGTTCAAAAGATAAAAGGGGGGAGGGGACTTTTGGCTAGCACTGTATATACAACTAAAGCAGATAAAGGTGTATTAAATTGTTATTGTATTCAATTGTTAAAACAAAAAGTAAAAACTTTCTAGATAATAAAGACCTCGTCGAAATTATAAATGTCCCTATCACAAAAATGTAAAATCAACAATAAAAAATATAAACACAGTTTTGTCAAACGAAGATGTCAAAATAAATCCTACTCCCCCAAAACTATATGATTTAATTAAAACTCAAAGAAAACTTTCCAATAAGACTGGTAGTTTTGTACACAAATAGCCCTTTAAGAAACCTAGCATCTTACTTAAATATTTTTTCAAAAACTTAACGAATTTCTCGCCAAAACATTTCATAAAAAAACTCGGTGGACCTTACAAAAAAGCTTAGCAAACTATCAATATAAAAAAAACGGTTTTCTAGCATCCTTTTACGTTGGCAAGATTGCCTACAAGTAATAAATAATTTACTTATAAAAAATAACATCAATAAAATTATTAATCACGACATTTTAAAACACTAATAAAGTAAATATAAAGCAAAAAATATATTGTTTTGGTTTAGATATGTAGACGACATTTTGGTTTATTACACTGGAAAAGACAGACAAATAGAAGGAACATTAAAGCATTTAAATATAATCCATCCAAAAATAAAATCTACACTTGAAATGAACAAAATCAATCCTAAATTTTCTGGATCTTTCAATATCCAAAGAAAATAATAAACTAGAATTTAATATCTATAGAAAATCATTTCCAATTTCAGATAGCTCGTTCTTTGAGGAAATAATTCGCAAATTTTTAAAACCCCCCAGTCAACCAGAAAATTACTTTTTAATGCCAAAGATAAAACAACACAAAATAAAAATTCTGGAGTTTATATGTTAAGTTGCAACGAGTGCAGTAACAGCTATGTGGGACAAACGGGCCGAAATTTTCAGACCAAATTCAAAGAACACAAATCTGCGTACATATTAAAGAAACAAAATTCTAATTTTGCGAACCATTTCTTAGATACCGGACACATCTTTCCCGAGATTACAAATATAAATATTTTACATACAGCGTCAAAAAAAAACAAAATATTGTAGCGATTTTCCTACAAATCGCCACCAAGGTGCAAATAAAAAAATGTCTTTGTTAAAGAAAAAATAACTATTTGTTTTCAGTTGAAAATTATCTTCATTCCCACCGCTGGTTCACTATCACAGTTCAAATAATCAAATAAACAAATTAAAATTACTCTCGTCCTCTTGACATTTACACCGACACTGACACTGACACTGACCATTGTTTATCCGTTATACCGGGTTGCTTCACTGCCCCCTCCTTAAGAATATTTCGTCCCGAAATCCATCCTGGTCCTCTTCTCCATGTCGATATCGGCAACCTTCGCCTTTCCTGTCGACGTCCCATAGAAGAAACAGTCCACTGTCTTCTCTCTTCTGGCCATTCGCCTTGGGTGGAAACAGCAGACCAAAATGGCGATCCCGGTGAATTTGAATATCTCCTCCAGCATATTCCGCACCAGCCTCCAATTCAGACGGTCTAACCCGCAAGCCAATTTCGGTATTGCTAACTTGCTGATGTTCTGGTCCAGAAGCTTTTCTCTCAGGTCGCACAAGGTATCCCAGACGAAGCGATATGACGGCTTCTCATGACTGGTTGTCTTGTTCACGAGATAAAAGATTTTTCTGTTGATGCCTTGCTGGTTGGTTGTTATCTGCAAAGAATCACCAACATGCGGATTCTGCCTCCTAAGGTTGGATACCTGTTCGAACTTCTTCCTAAATATGACTGCGATTCCCCGGGACATCTGCAGATCTTCGGCTATACAGTGGGCCAATGCATATTCCTCTAGGACAGTAAATAGGTCCTGTTGTACTTCTATAGTGACGCCATGTCGACTCTTCCGACCAGTGGAATATCTGTCCATAAATTCTACAAAGGTGAGCTCGGCGGGAAGGTCCATCCGACGTACCCTGCCTTCTCCATTACCATCGTCCCGATCACCGGTAAAAGGCATTATTTGGTTGAAATGGATGATTTTTGGTTTCCCTCGCGGTACTCTTCGTATGCGATACACCACGTCATTGATCCTATCGAGAACTTCATAGGGTCCCTCCCAGGATGTCTGGAGTTTCGGAGATAACCCACGACGACGGCGAGGATTATAGAGCCATGCCAAGTCGCCAACCTGATATCCCCCTTTCTCAGCTCGCACATCGTAGGCGTCCTTCATTCGATCACTGGCAGCCTGGATACTTTGGCGAACCCTGTGATGGATGTCATCCATTCTCCTTCGGAGGTTACAGACATAGTCCTCACCGACTGTGTCTTCTCTAGGTGGATAACCAAACTTCAGGTCACAGGGCAGTCGAAGTTCTCTGCCCATAATGACGCTCGCTGGTGTCTGCCCTGTGCTCTCGTGTACGGATGAACGGTAGGCCAACAGGAACAAATGGAGGAACTGGTCCCAGTCTCGTTGATGGTCGGAAACTACTTTCGACAGGTATCTATTTATAGTCCGATTCAGCCGTTCCACCATTCCATCTGACTGCGGATGTAATGCGGTAGTTCGGGTCTTCTTCTTGAATGCCTAGTAGTTGACAGACTTCCAGAAAAAGGGCGGACTCAAAATTTCTCCCCTGATCGGAATGCAACTGAAGGGGTACTCCAAAGCGACAAATCCATTCCTTCACAAGGGCATCTGCAATAGTGGCAGCTTCCTGATTCGGCAAGGCGTAGATTTCCGCCCATTTACTGAAGTAGTCCATCACGACCATTACGTACTTGTTTCCCACTTCAGTCTCTGAAAACGTCCACCGCCACACGTTCAAACGTGCTGCCAACGTTATACTGCCGCATGGGAGCTCTCGGACGTTTCGGAGGCCCGTTACTGGCTGCGCAAATCAAGCATTTTCTGCACCATTCCTTAACATCTATCTTGCAGTTCACCCAGTAGAAACGCTCCCTCAACCTGGCTAGTGTCCTCGTCAATCCAAAGTGACCCCCGCATGTCCCGTTGTGGACCTCTGTCAGTACTTCCTGAACTCGATTCTCAGGAATCACAACCTGCTTCTTCGGATCTCGGCCATCAGGATTCTCCACGAGCCGCGTCAGAACACTGCCTTGAATTTCCAACGAATTCCACTGGGCCCAGTAGGATTTCACAGTTGGGTTATACCGGGCTACTTCCTCCCACGTTGGCCTACGATTCTCTCGTTTCCAACCAATAACCAGCTTCAAGGTGGGATCTTCCTCCTGGTCTTTCTGCAATTCAGCTGGCGTCCATAAATCGCCCACCACCGTTGTTCTATTTACTGGAACTTCTTTTTGCTCAACCCGATATCAGTGTTGGCAATCTTCTAAGCAGGGTCTTCTGGACATGGCATCGGCATTCCTAAGGATCGTTCCGGCACGATGTTCTGTGTCGAAGTCAAACTTCTGCAGACGCTCGATCCATCGCGCTACCTGGCCTTCCGGGTTCTTAAACTGGAGGAGCCATTTCAAGGCGGCATGGTCGGTTCTCAATAAGAACTTTCTCCCGTAGAGGTATTTGCAGAAATGCCCCATGGATTTGACTACAGCCAGTAGCTCACGGCGAGTGACACAGTAGTTGCGTTCCGGCTTCGACAGGGTCTTACTAAAATATCCGATGACATTTTCCTCTTGACCGTCTTGTATCTGTGACAGCACGGAACCTATCCCAACGTCGCTTGCGTCTGTGTCCAAGATAAATTTCCCTTCAGGCAGTGGATAACCTAGGATAGGTGTGCTGGTAAGGGCCTCTTTTAGACGCTGGAAGGCTTGCTGGCATTCTTCAGTCCATTCAAACCGTATTTCGCCTTCAGTGAGCTTTGTTAACGGCTTGGCGATGTTAGCAAACACTGATACAAATCGTCGGTAGTAAGTACGTAACCCCAAAAAGCTTCTAAGTTCATGTTTGTCCTTAGATAATGGCCAACTTTCGATAGTTTCAATCTTAGCAGCGTCGACAGTCACTCCTTTTTCCGAGACAATGTGGCCTAAGTAATGTACTTCCTTCCGAACGAGATGGCATTTCTTCGGACTCAGCTTCAAACCAGATTCCTTTAACCTCAGGAACACTCCTTCCAGGTTTTTCATGTGGTCTTTGAAGGACTTTCCAACCACAATTATGTCATCCAGGTAGACCAGACATGTCTTCCACGATAGCCCTTTCAAGACCAGTTCCATCAATCTCTCGAAGGTGGCGGGGGCATGACAGTAAACTGCCATAATCCCGTACCCACGGTAAAAGCTGTCTTCTCTCGGTCACTCCGGTCCAGTTCCACCTGCCAGTAACCGCTCTTCAAATCCAGTGTGGAGAAAATCGTTGATCCCGCCAAGGTGTCCAGAGTATTGTCTATCCTTGGCAATGGATAACTGTCCTTCTTCGTCACGTTGTTAAGTTGCCGATAATCCACATAAAATCTTGTCGATCGATCTTTCTTCTTGACGAGAACTACTGGTGAAGCCCATGGACTGCTGGACGGCTCAATCACACCTTCTTTTTCCATATCGTGGACGATCTTGGTTGCTTCTTCATACTTGGCCAAGCGTAGTCTTCTAGCAGCCTGACGAATTGGTCTAGCATCGCCAGTGTTAATTTTATGCCGAACGATGTTAGTTCTACCCTTGCTCGTCGAACCGATGGCGAAGACATCTCGATACTTGCTGACAAGATTCTTCAGAGCAGCTCTCTCCTGGTTGGTAAATCCATTTGGACAGGCGGATACAAGGTCTTCCAATTCTTTCGGGAACTTACCATTGCTACATTCAATAACGTTCAACTTCCTGACAACTGAAGACACAGGAGAACAATACCCCAATACAGTCCCTTTTTTAATGGATACCGTGTAATAATTGGTGTTCATTACTCGGATGGGCATTCCTTTGACGACACATAGCAGAACTTTTCCTACCGCCACTCCCCGTCCTATCTCCCTATCGTGGCTTCTGGGCTCAAACAGCATGATGCCTCCCATATCAGACTTCTTCTCCGGGCAAGCGTTCACAATAACCTCACTACGTTCTGGTATTACGCAGTTCTCGCTCAGAATCACACGAACGCCACCTTCCTCGGACCTACGGTGTAGCACGACTTCTTCTCCATTTATGTTTACTGTTCCCCGCTTGAAGTTTAATTCGAGACCCTTGGCATTTATGATGTCCATGCCCAATATGACTTCATCCTCTATATCGGCTACCAAAGCTACATGACGAAATGAGTTGTTGATTGTTGTTGAGTGAGAATGTTGATTTCGCCGTGCACGGTAGCTGGAGACCCAGTTGTAGTGCGCAGCTTCCATGTAGTGGTCATGATTTTCGTTGAAGGCGAAACGATGTTGGTTAGGACGATGGTCTTTGTCGCACCTGTATCCAGCAGCATCAGATGTAGCTTGTCATCGATATGACCATCTATGAACGCGCTGTTGGACCGATGTTGAATGGTAGCTGTTTTTACTGTTCGATGAGGGGCATGCTGAGTACAGGTCGATGATCGCCCCTTCTCGTCGACCTGCTTTAGTTTTCCGGGGCCGAAGAGGTGGATGCCTTGCATTGGCTTCGCACGTGCCCCAGTTTCCGCTGTTCCAGCACCTGACTGTCTTCTTTTCTGGCTTCTGGATTTTCTTCTAGAATCCGCCGTACGACCCCTTCTATGACGTTCTCGGAGTGTTCATCATCTAATCCTCGGACACGAGCCTGGCTGCGGGAACTCTGCTTCGCTGCTTCGAATTCCAAGGCTTGGGCAAGCGCATCTACAAGTTTCCTCGGGCGAGCCAACAATAAGGATTGTCTGACTTCAGGGTCTCGCAGTCCATCCATAAACGCCTGTACAGGCAAGCGTTCCATCACATTCTCCGGAGTAGCAGGATAAGCTAAGCGAACCAATCGAGCAACGTCAGCTTCGAATTCCTGCAGGGTTTCGCTAGAATTCTGGATGCGGTTCTTTAACTGGGAATGGTAAACATGCTCCAGATGGATCTGTCGAAATCGTAGTTCCAGGCGTTTTACTAGCTTCTGATAACTCCTCTGCTCTTCCGCTGGAATGGTCTGCAACACATCAGTGGCTTCTCCTCGCAATGCCAAAGTCAAGGCAGTAGCCCTCTCCCTATCAGTCCATCCGTTCGCTTTTGCTGCTGCCTCAAATTGAATCAGGTAATTGGACCAGGAAGTTTTGCCATCAAACTGTGGAGGTTTCATCCGCACGCTTGTCATGTGGTTCTTGCTGGACTCAATGGACGCGTAGTCATCAGGAACGGGTAACGTGCTCTTCGCTAATTTTTGGTTGAGTTCCTTATTCAAACAGTGTATTGCCTCCTGAATTTTCGTTCCAAATTCTTTTCTCAGCTTATCATCCAGGTCTTCTAGATTTTTGTGGACTTTGCTTTCAAGGTTTTTCCAGGTTTTTATTCAGCATCTCAGAATTTGTCTGTAACTCATCTCGCAAACTGTCCACATCCTTTCGCATGCTTTCGGCGTCCTCCTGCAATTTAGTTTCTATCTTGCTTTCGAGGCTCTCAGCATTGCTTTAAAGCCTACTTTCTATCTTGCTTTCCAGGCTTTTAATCACAGAATTCGTGTCGCACGGAACTTCGAACAGGTATTCCTCAGAATCCAGATTGTCGTTCATCAAAGCCTTCCTCAATCTCGCTTGCACCACACTTTTCGCACCAGAGATCTCCAAGTCACGTTCTTCCAACTCTCTTTTCAAGTCCGCCACTTTCAAGTCTTTCAACAGTACTCTTTGCGAGGCCATATTGTCTCTTAAATTAATTTATTAATTGTCCATACAAATTTATTAGCACCTTCTGGGAGAATAAACCCCACACCTGACACCAATGTAGCGATTTTCCTACAAATCGCCACCAAGATGCAAATAAAAAAATGTCTTTGTTAAAGAAAAAATAACTATTTATTTACAGTTGAAAATTATCTTCATTCCCACCGCTGGTTCATTATCACAGTTCAAATAATCAAATAAACAAATTAAAATTACTCTCGTCCTCTTGACATTTACACCGATACTGACACTGACACTGACCATTGTTTATCCGTTATACCGGGTTGCTTCAATATTAAACATTTGGAAGCAATTGAAATTTATAAATATAATACAGACTCGTCTAGACAGATATTAAACGATCATACAGATCTCCGAAATTCCCCAGTACTTAAAATTAACCCCAAAAAAGTGTAAAATTAGGTACATAGGATAAACAGCTGTAACAGCTATTTTAAAATAGTGCTTGAGAATGTGACATCGTTTTACGAAACTATAGTCACACAAAGATTACAAAGTAAAAAATTGTTTTTTTCGGTTTAAAAAATGAACTATCACAAAGTAACGAACAAATCAATAAATAATTAAGAAAGATTTTTTTTTTGATAGACGTCTCTCTTACGATAAAAAAGAGATTTTCTTTCGGGACACCTTGTATTATACTCAAAATCGTTTTTCTAAATTAAAATAATATTCATTAATTTTCCTGACGAACCGACATCATTTTCAAATGTTGCTCGAGACATAAACATTTTTTAATCTTCAAATGAAATTTTATGGGGCCACGAACGATCTACATTAGCGACACAAATTTTTCAACAGAATGGGAAGTTAACGTACCGTGAAAATCAGCAAGTTGATGAAAATTACTCGAAGCTTAAGTGAATACTGAAGCAGCTGTATGTACTTGAAACCGCAAGATTTCACGAACTTGGAAATGAATATTAGTCGGGATTAAAACGAGTTTCTCGGGATTTGTGAGGGGAAAAGCTTCAATTTTCCGTTTTACTTTTTTGAAATGCATTTTTAAGTGGAATTGTACTTTTTTATATTTGCTTGAGAAATTTTAGAAAATCATTCAGTCGATATGAACATTTGGATGAAAACCCTTACCCACTTATTTTTTAATACCGAAGGAAAAACCGCCTCAAAAAAGGGTTATGAGTTAAGGTATAATTAATTAAGGTTAACGTATAATTAACTTAAATTTAATTATACATTTAATTGGGTTTCACTTTCACTATCACTTTGATCTACATTAATAATACGTGGTTCTATATTATTAGTAAATGATACATAGGAATCTTTTATTTTAATAACATGGTTAATCGAATTTATCCAACTTTCTTTGGAAATACTATCTACAACCTTCCTAATTAATGTTGCAACACTTGCACTTAGAGTCGGAGAAATGTTTTCCGCTCTAACAGTGGATTTTACCTGATGCCACATATGCTCAATTCGATTAAAAATACGGTAATACGGAGGAAGGCGTAAAACCGTATGTCCTATATTGGCAGCAGTGGTATCACATCCATATTCCTTTTAATTTTTCTAGATCACATTTTTTATATGTATTTTCGAAATATATATCGTTTTTAATATATAGTTCTGAATTTCCAATTTAGTGTTATTTGCATTTGGAACTTTTTTTTGGCGATTATGATAACTAGTATTGTACATTACAATTACGTTTTCCTTAGGCACATTGGGCAAAAAGCTATTTATAAACCAATCTTCAAAAAGTTCTGCTGTGGTGTCATCATGGTAGTCCAATGATGAAAGTTTAATATTTTTGGAGGACAAACGTAAACAATTTGGAACCAATCCATCCTAGGAATCAGCATGTAAAATTGAAATTATTTTTCCCTTGTTTGCTGGGGCTTTGGTTTGGCATTTTCATGATGTATCTACCCATCCATTTGCTGGGGTCTCATGTGTATTGAATAATGTTTCATCAAGGTAGATAATGGGATGATTTTCTAATCTGTATCTGAGTTTAAGTAATCAAACCGCCATCATCGCAATCGTTATGTTTCCATTAATATTTGTCTTTTATTAATTGTCCGATATGCAAAACCAATGAGAGATAATATTCTCCGGAGGCTAGTTTTGCTGCAAATAATGTTGGTTTCATCTTTCCTTAGTCGCTGTTGCAATGAATGCAATGCAGGCACAGTTCCCTCATACATAGCATAAATGTTACTTCGAATTAAGTCTTTGACGCTTTCGTCAACACATTTCCTTTAACCAGAATCACTACAAACTTTTTTGGCTTTAATTGGCTTCGTCACAATATCTTTAACTGTAGACAACGGCGTTTTCGTTAATGAAGACGTTTCTGCTGCGGCTGCTTTTACATTAAGCCCCCTATTCAATAAAGAAACATACATATTTTTAACAATTTGCCTAGCATCGGACGATGAATGTTTTCTTTTAAAATTAGCCCTACCGGTGGCACAATGATCGTTATCTTGCCAAGAACGCCATATTTTTAACACTTTTGGAATAATAAAAATGCCATCGAAATTATAGAACTGCACTGTTTAAGAAAAGAATGCAAAATAAACTAAAATATTTCTAAACTACTAAACCAGATATAAAATTAATTTTATCTTTTTACCTGTTATTTTATTAGGCCCGGCCCTGTTTACTGTTTTTGCAAATTTGCCGGGTTTCGTTACGACAGGGGTTATTAACAGTTTATTGCAACCATTCGGTCAACGGTATATCTTGAACCACACTATACAATGAATCATCTTGGATGACAAGCTGCAATGTGTTGTTTGTTATCAAGTTCTGTCCGCGGAAAGCATAAAGCCTTCAAAACTAATCCGACCTCTGGAAACAAAAGACCCGTCTTTACAAAACAAACCATTAGAATTTTTCGAACGTAAATCAGTCGTCTTGAAAAATCAACAAATTGCTCTCGACAAATCAAGCCATAATAAGACCGCAACACCTCAAGCATCCTATTTAGTAGCATTAAGACTGGCCAGGGAGTCTAAGCCCCACACGATTGCGGAAAAGCTCATTTTACCCGCTGCCAATGATAAGGTCAATGAGATGATAAGTTCGGAAGAAGCAAAAAGTTGAAAAGTGAACCACTTTCGAATGACACAATATCGAAACGTATTAATGAAATGGTACGTGATGTTCACGATCAAATGATTGAAAAGTTTAAATTAAGGGAATTTTTTGCTATTCAGTTCGGTGAGTCAGACGTGTCGAACTTGGCACAATTTTTGCTTTATCGGATACGAATGCGACGGGTCGATTAAAAAAAATATGTTATTTTGCAAATCAACCCTTGGTGGTTCAACTGGCCAAGGATTTTTCAAAGTTTTTATTGATGCAACACAAAACGAAAATGTGGACTTTAATAAATGCATTTCAGTATATACTGATGGAGCGAAAGCGATAACGAAGAAGAACAATTGTAGACTAGTAAAATATTATTATGAAAATATTATTACGACATTATGCCACATATGGAATGGAACATTGCTTTATTCACAGAAATGCGCTTGCTACCAAAAATAAACCAGATAACTTACAAAATGTTCTGTCAGAAGCCGCAAAAATTGTTTTATTAAAAGTTGACCATTACAGACTAGATTGCTTTCCACATTGTCCGGAGAAATGGGTGCCAAATACGACTCACTGTTTTTGAATACATAAGTCGTCGCGAGGAAAAGTTCCAACGAGGCTTTCTGAATTGGGATATGAATTAAATTTGTTTTTGTACGGATAAAGTTCAGAGAATTCTACAGAACTCTACAGAGTTCTACAGAAATAGTTCATTTTCAGAGAATTTACAAGATGCAAAAACTTAATTACTGTTGGCTCAGTTGAGTGATATATTTTCACATTTGAATGACTTGAACACGAGTTTACCAGACCATAATAAAAACATTGTACTAATGACAAATAAAGTAAATGCCTTCATTAAGAAGCTTGGTATTTGGATTATATGTCTTGGAAAACGCAATTTTGATGCATTCACTTTAACTTAGGATTGTATTACTAAAATTATGGATTTAGAAAATTCTGTTATTGATCGCGTGTTGGAAAGCTTGAAAACGCATTTAAACGAATTGAAAATTCAACCTAGTTTATTAATAAAATATTTGTTGTGAAAGTTAGCTTCATTAATATTAATAAGCATTACAATAATTATGAACAAACTATATAAATAAATGATTTTGATGATGCATATGTGTTTTAAACCATAATTAAAATACGTAATCTAATAACTATATCAAATAAAGAGATCAAAAACAATTTGGACATAAATATTATGCTAAAAATAGCGTTAACGTTTTTAACGACTAATTAAAATGTATTAGGCCGAAGTCGCACGGGTTTTTTCCAGCGAGAGGTTAACAGCTATAACCGCGAAACCGCTCGAGGGGAACACATTGCGATTAAAAGCCGCGAAACTGCCCGCAATTTTCACAGTTTGAAGATGGATTTCAAGAGAGTGGTATGTATTGTTGCTCTAATGCTAAGAAATAAAAAAAACGTCAACACAAATTGCTAACTAAGTTCTATTGGTTACAAATTGTGGCGCCGATTTTACCCGAGAGCCATATTTCACGGTTTCAAAATCAGTCGTGGGCAAAAACCGCAAGTGTGGCCGCTTGTATTAGTTTTTTTTTGACTCACCAAATCAAGCGGTTAAAAACCACGGCCGGTTAAGCCGTAGTACGGCCTCGGCCTTAAAACACATCTAGTACTTTTATAATATATATTGACAAATAACATCCAGAATGGGATGTAAAATTTGATAAAAAAGTATTGAGGGGTTGTCGTATCAATAACTCCATCTGCCAAAGTCAAAGAAAATATTTTAGATGGTTTTTTTATAGCTTTAGTTTTATCTGTAGTATACCAGATGTGGTGGTTAATAATTTTTATTTTTTTTAAGAGATGGCGCTCGAAACAAGGCTTTACAAGGCAAGATTTACATAGGCTTTCTCTACACCTTGATTAAGCAATGCATCCATTATGACCCGCTTTGAGATTGAATCAAATGCTTTTTCATAATCGATAAAAGCCAAACACAGCGGCATAGTGTATTCGTTGTGTCTTTCTATGACATATACTTCTTCGTTGTGATACATACATATATATATATATATATATATATATATATATATATATATATATATATATATATATATATATATATCATCATCATCATCATCAGCCCGCATCGATCCACTGCAGGATGAAGGCCTCTTCAGCATGCTTCCAACCTTCACGGTCCTGGGCTTTCCTCTGCCACTCGGGTCCAATATACTTAACGATGTCATCAATCCATCGTGCCTTCGGTCTTCTTCGCGGACGCTTGCGATCAAGCGGTATCCACTCCAGGATTGCCTTGGTCCATCTGTCGTCCCATCGCCTCGCTATATGGCCTGCCCATCTCCATTTCAACTGTTTTACTCTTCCAATGATGTCACAGACTTTTGTTTGTTCCCTGATCCATGCGCAGGACTTTCTGTCTCGTCTTGTAATGCCAAGCATACATCTTTCCATTCCCCTCTGTGCCACCCGAAGTTTTTGAATTGATTGCGATGTGAGTGTCCAGGTTTCACTTCCGTATGTCATAACGGGTAGAACGCACTGATCGAATACTTTTCTTTTCAGGCAAAGTGGGAGTGTCTGCTCTTAAACACTATGTTGAGCCTACCAAATGCCTGCCAGCCACATTTAACACGCCGTTCCACCTCCCGGGCGGTATTCCCCTCCATGGAAATCCTCTGCCCAAGATATATAAAGCTGTCCACAATCTCTAAATCCTTTCCTAGAACTGAAATTCTTCTGTCCTGAGCGAAGTTATTGAACATAACCTGACTCTTTTTCAGGTTTATTTTCAAGCCAAATGGTTCGCCAGCCCTTTGGAGTTCTTGTATGCGTCTTTGCAGCTCCTCTGGGTCTTGTGAAATGAGAATAATATCATCTGCAAATCTAAGATGGTTTAAGTTTGCACCATTGATCTTTACACCATCCTGTTCCCAATCCAGTTTACGGAATACTTCTTCAAGGCCAGCCGAGAAAAGAATAGGCGATATTGCGTCACCGTGCCGTACACCTCGTTCTATATTAATTCCCACTTCAAGATCATCAAGGTGAATTGTGGCTGTAGCTTCATCATATATCGATTCTAATAGGTTTGCATAGGCTCTCTCTACACCTTGGCTAAGCAGTGCATCCATTATCGCATGCTTTGAGATGGAATCAAATGCTTTTTCGTAGTCGATAAAAGCCAAGCACAGTGGCATGGTGTATTCGTTGTGCCTTTCTATGACCTGCTGTACAACCTGGATGTGATCCATTGTACTGAATCCACTTCTGAATCCTGCTTGTTCTCTTGGTTGTGCGTAATTCAGTTTTTTTAATATTCTTTTAGAAATTATCTTAGTGAAAACTTTGTACATCACTGATAGGAGGCTTATTGGACGGTAGTTCTTTAAATCTTCCTGTGCTCCTTTTTTATGTAAAAGGATCACTTCTGCATTTTTCCATAAGTCAGGTACTTTTTGTTCTTTGAGGCATTTTGAGTATAATTTTGCCAGTATTTTATGTAACGTCCGACCACCAGCTTTTAGCATTTCGACAGTTACACTATCCTTTCCTGGAGCCTTGCCGTTCTTCATCAATTCTATAGCATTTGTTACTTCCTCCACTAGGATATCTGGCATTATATATTGTTCTTCCGTGGGTATTGCTGTCCCTGACTGGCTCTGATCTTCATATAACTGGTAATAAAACCTTCTGACAATCTCTAACATTTGGGTACGCGTCCTGCACACTGTGCCATCCTCACGCTTTAAAGCATATATTTGCGTTTTTTTGTTTCTCAGCTTCTGTTTAGCTTTGTTTTTTTGTTTGTTTGTTTAGCTTTGTTTAGTGTGTTTAGTTGGTTTCGTTATATATATATATATATATATATATATATATATATATATATATATATATATATATATATATATATATATATATATATATATATATATATATATACCAGGTGTCCCATTAAGGATGGATCGCGGCCGTATCTTGAAAACTATTTATCCCACAGCTTTGGGGAAAAAAAAATGTACTAAAAATGATCATGAGAAATTCACCAAAAATATTTTTCAGCTTCTAAAACGACCGCAAGAAGGCGTGACGAGCTAAACATTTTTAAAAATAAATTTTTTTGTGTATTTTCAAGTGTTAACCGAGTAAGAAAAATTCTGCATAATTCTAATTATTGGCAAACTGTCTCCTACAACTTTGTTTTATGACATTTTGTCGTAACTTCGTGAATAAAGAAGTGGGGGGGAGTTTTACCTATTTAGATAAAAAGTCGTCTAATGTCCGTTTGCCTAAACCGATTTTCCACAATTTGGATTCATTTAAAAGGCAATTACTGGGACAATCAGATAATCTGGGAGATACATTATTTAGTTTATAAATGAAACCGCGAGGTGGCGTTACATTCAACAATAGTTTTTTGAAGTTTTGTTCAGTTTTTTCAAATGGAATGGTACAGCTTTTATTACATGGCTAGAAAGGTAATTTAAAGAGGAATCATCCAGTGAAAACCCGAAATCGATATCTCTGACATGTCAAGAGATATTTGGATTTTTCTGAAAAAATCAGTTATTATTTCACTACTACCTGCATTAAGTTAAAAAAATATTAACCTAATGTTTGCCTTCCTTCACACTTTACTCAGGCTTAGGACTGGTTCAAATTCTTCGTGCCATATTAATTTGGAGCGTGTTTAAAGGCCAACAACGAAGTTAATAATAATAACAGTCAAATAAAATTAACAGCACAACAGTCTAATAATTAACAAAATCTGAACTTTAACGCCTTTCTAAATGTTCAAAATGCCTTCCATCTTTAGAAATGCAAAGATTTATTTTTGACGAGTACTAAAAACGGCATCTTCAATTTCCGCTCTTGAAATGCTGGTTATTGAATTTTGAATTCGTTCAATCATGTTTACTCGTGTGGTAGGACGAGTTTGAAAAACAAGGTCTTTTAATCTTCCAAACAAGTAAAAATCGAGGACTGTCAAATCCGGTGAGCGGGCCGGCCACGAAAATAAACTGCCCCGTCCTATCCAACGATTTGGAAACGAAGCATCCAAGAAGTTTCGAACCACCTGCGAGAAGTGGGCAGGGCATCCATCATGCTGGTACCACATTTGTCTTCTTGTTTCCAACGAAACATCTTTCATTAGTTCTGGGAGTCCATTTTGTAAAAAATTTAAATATGTTTCACTATTCAAATTGTCCATTAAAAATAAAGGGACCAATAATTTTGTCTCCCAAAACACCACAACATACGTTCATACTCCATCTATTTTGGTGGTTGATTTCTAACATCCATTGTGGATTAGCAACTGCCCAGTAGTGCATATTATGTAAGTTAACGCCTCCATCACTGCTAAAAGTAGCTTCATCAGTCCATAGTATGCGTTTTAAGAATTGTTTATTTCCACTACACATATTTTTTAACCAGTGACAATAGTCTAACCGTCTGTCATGACGGGGTGCAACTTGATAGGGGTGCAGCTTGTTAACTCTTAAGCTTAAGATTCGATGAACGGATGTCGTGCTAACACCTAATTCTTCAGATATTTGTCTGATACTTAAATGGGGGTTGGTTTCAACATAAGCCAGAACATTTACGACATTATCTCCATGATGCGGACTGGTTCTGGATGCACCTTAATAATAATACCTTCTTTCGGAATATTGACTTGCATATTGCCGCTCTGCAATACATGCATTTTCAAAACATTGGAAATACACCGCCATCATGTCATAGGCCTCGTTATTCGTAAAAGGCATTGTTAGATATTATTATAATAATTATTAATAATCAATAAATGCAATGTTGAAAATGTAATGCATTTCAAAACTGACACGTTAATTTGACTGTTTTTGTTTGTTTCCATGGTTCCCTTCTTACACTCTTTGTGTAATGTACCTAAGGATTGCATGCGTTTATTTGGAAACCCGAAAACGCATAATTTCATTCATCCATTCATTTAGTTTAAAAGAAAGAGTAGGTATATTTATTAATGACTGATTTCAATATTCTGTCAAGTAGTATTTAAGCATCACAAAAGAGAAAATGCAACAATTGGGAAAAGGCATTTTTTCTGCTTATGTAATTAAATTAAAAAATATTATCAAGGTCAGAATTAGAACATTTATGATGATTGATACTGAATAGATAATTTTATTTTTTAAATAAAATTGTTGCGGTTGCGATTGCTACCTAAATATTAAGACCAATTTTTAACTTAATATTACGGTAAAAATTAAATCTAACTGATTTTATTCAGAAAAATAGAAATATCTCTTGACATATCAGAGATATCGATTTCGGGTTTTCACTGGACGATTCCTCCTTAAATTACCTTTCTTGCCATGTAGTAAAAGCTGTACCATTCCATTTGAAAAAACTGAACAAAACTTCAAAAAAAAACGATTGTTGAATGTAACGCCACCTCGCGGATTCATTTATAAACTAAATAATTTATCTCCCAGATTATCTGATTGTCCCAGCAATTGCCTTTTGAGATTGAGATTGAGATTGCCTCAATCCAAATTGAGGAAAATCGGTTTAGGCAAACGGACATTAGACGACTTTTTATCTAAATAGGTAAAACTCCCCCCCCCCCCCCCCACTTCTTTATTCGTGAAGTTACGACAAAATGTCATAAAACAAAGTTGTAGGAGACAGTTTGCTAATTATAACTGAGTATTTTTCTTACTCGGTTAACACTTGAAAATACACACAAAAAATTATTTTTAAAAATGTTTAGCTCGTCACGCCCTCTTGCGGTCGTTTTAGAAGCTTTAAAATATTTTTGGTGAATTTCTCATGATCATTTTTAGTACAATTTTTTTCCCCAAAGCTGTGGGATAAATAGTTTTCAAGATACGGCCGCGATCCATCCTTAATGGGACACCTGGCATATATATATATATATATATATATATATATATATATATATATATATATATATATATATATATATATATATATATATATATCACCTCATATAGCAGGACGAGAATTTTTCAAACGACCCTCTTAGGTGTCACATTTAAATGACCCATTCGTCGAAAATGTCACACTGTTTCCCATTTAATCCTCGACCATGCATAATTATCGTAAACACTGGGAAAGACAGGCAGTTAAAAGAACCTGAATTTTCTTTATTTAAAACCCCGAAACGAACATTTAGGACTTTAATGATCGAGTATTTAGGCCCCGCACTTCTTTGAAAAGAGGGTTTCGAATCATTTAATGGCTGTTTAAAAGGTCTTTTATATACATTATTTTTATTTAAACACTTAAGGGAATATTCTGGACATTAAAACTTTGTCTACGATCTGAATCAAGATGGGTATTCTTAAGTCAAATAACACATCGGTCAATAAGTCCCAAGAAATAAAACTTTTTTTGAAAATTTCAACTTTATTAATCAATATATTTTCGTTGAAGGGTAATACAATTATTTCAACGCTTTTCTAACATTTCTACATCTTTTTTACAAAACGATTTCTCTTTGCCTTCAAAATATCCTTCAGTTTCATCAATTACCTCTTCATTGGAGCGAAATTTCTTTCCAGCGATCATTTTTTTGAGGTCTTAGAACAGGAAATAGTCGTTGGGGGCCAGATATTGAGAATACGGTGGATGAGGAAGCAATTCGAAGTACAATTCATGCAATTTAGCCATCGTATTCAACGAATTGTGACACGGTGCATCGTCTTGGTAAAACAGCACATTTTTGTTCATTTGGAGCCTTCTTGCGATCTCATCATTCAAACACATATTCGCACATTCAAACGAATATGCCCTAGCAATACGCTATAAAGTCAAAATCAAATCCTTATTAAAAAACAAATCAATGACTTAGAAAACATTCTCTATATAGTAGAACCTGACTACCTGAATATCACTTATTATATTCTTATGCAAAATATGTTATCAGAGGTAATAACGGAATTTCAAATCATCTATGATATCTTGGAACGAATTGAAATCGCTCTAACCTTCGCGAAAATAGATATTCTTCATAATTCTATAGTTGAACCGGAAGAACACTTATATTTTCAAAAAAATTATTAAAATAAAAAGTTACACTGAAAGTAACAAGATAATTTTCATTCTAGAAATACCTATTGTAGAAAATGAAAGTTACAGCTAATATCATGTGTACCCATTTCCTGTAAATATTAACGAATCACTATACACTATCAACCAATTTTGTATTTATCCAAAATAACTGTTGCAAATTATTTCCAATGAATTTATGTGTAGCGAAACTAATTCCCTAAGATTCACTAAAAATTATATATGTGAAGTTCAACTGTGAAACTTCAATGAAAAACCATCAAATTGTAAATTAATACCTGTTAGTCTTCATAATGTCAAAATACAAAAATTAGAAGCAAATAAATTGATAGTGATCAGCCATACACTTAATGTAGCAAAACAAACTTGTGGAAAAAATAAAAAAATATTCAATTATTAGGAAGTTATGTAATAAAATTAAATGTAGGTTGTGAAATTAAAATAAACAATATTATAATTTAATACTTATCTGATAAAAAATCAATATTTAAAAAAGTAAACCTTCCAAAAATCAATTTAAGTGAAATATCTAGCGACACAATTAAAAAAGTAAACTTAAATTAAATTAAATTCATTAAATCTAAATTCTGTAAATTTTAATAATATTGACATGATAAAAAGCATGATTAAAAATAATGCAGAAGATATTGAATCAATCAATACTAAAAATTTTTATGCAACCGATTTTAATTAATGGAATATTGTAATTTACCTTATTGTATTTCTATTTATGTTATATTATTGTTAAGAAATTTAAAAACAAATGTAAATGTAAAAAGGCAGAAATACACAAGGAAAGAGAAGAAAATCCGATGTCAACACCAGAATTTTCCACTAAGGGCGGAGGAGTTATATTCCAGCAACCATCGTTGCATCAGCCGAGAGGAAGTTCCACGCCATCTGCACCATCAGCAATTTTTATAATAAAAGCAATTATAATAAAAACAAATATCTTTATATTCTATTATACATAGCCAAACTGTTAATATAGTTAAAAAGTTTTTGAATCAAGAATTTCAAGCCTTTGGTGAATGATTTTTAAAAACCTGTTTCTCCACTCTCGAAATTTAACTCGGCTACGTTTGAATTCAGCATACAATCAATTATGGTTGCTTTTCCTGGGGCAGAGTCCGGGTAATATTTATCAAGACATTATTTTGCTTCAATGGTATTCTTCTTCAACAAAAAGCAATGCTTAATAAACACACTTTTTTTCTATTGTTTTAAAAATAACAAAAGTAGAGTCACTTAAAACACAACTCAGAAACTAGTAGACAGATTCTCATGTGTTAAGCATTTTTGCATATACTTTTGAGCAAAATTTCAAAAACGTTTTATTTTAATGTCTGTTAAATATTGCTGTCCTACGAAGTGTACTAACAAGTCAATCAGCTGAAGAGGAGGTAGATTAAGTTTATAGAAATATTGAAGAAAATGATAAAAATAATTCTAAATTCTTCTTCTTGAAGAAACCGTCAGGAAAATTCCAAGTTGAGAAATCATGATTATACTTTTTAGAGATTTTAACACCAATGTAGGTGAAACATTGTTTGACAGTCATGTCAGGAGTAACATCAGGCAAATAGGGAAATAAAGAGAGAACAATTTATGCATAGAATATCAGTTGGTATCTCTTGGAACCTCGTTTGTATACGTTGCAGTCCTCCGACAGCAACTACAGAAATCAAATTCATTATTTTCAATCAAGCGCATTAATTCTTTTGAACTTTGATGCTGGGGACGGGTCTTTGGCATTTCGTAGACTACCAGACAGATAAACGCTATCCGTTATTCAAAAAATTAATGAGCCCACAAGGCTATACTCCAATTATTCATGAACGAATACTAAGATTCTTCAGCCACATTGAACGTAGGGATGGTAGTAATCTAGAAGCAATGGTTGTACAGGGAAAGATCGAGTGGTCTAGATCACGCAGCATACCTTCAAAAAGATGGGGAGACCAAATTAAAGATCTAACTAGTACATCTCTCCACTATGGAACCAAGGAAGCCAGAAAAACAGAATGACAACGAGAATAAATCGAAAAGTACGCCAATGCAATGAGTTTCAATAGGTCGAGACCCTCCTGTAAAGAAGGCGAAGAAGAGGAAGAAGAAGAAGAAGAAGAAGAAGAAGAAGAAGAAGAAGAAGAAGAAGAAGAAGAAGAAGGAGGATGAGGAGGAGGAGGGGGAGGAGGAGGAGGAGGAGGAGGAGGACGAGAAGAGGAAGAAGACGAAATATTAGGATGAGAAGGGGAGGGAAAAGGATTTTGAAAGAGGAGAAATGTCTTTCACCTCAAAGCATATCACTTTGAGATTGGAGAATATTGAAAAGGCCGTAATCGACTAGAAAAACCCAGTTCACGAAAAGAATTGTTACGGACCACGAAGTGAATTTAGGGAGTTCAAAATCTCATCGAATACGCATCAGATATTAGCTTGTATTTCCTTCAAAGAGAAAACCAGCAATGTTACCTTATTTGCATACTCGTAGTTCCACGGTATAAAATAAAGTAAACTCTAAAATTTCAAAAAAGAAGATAAATAATAATTAAAATGTACTTAATAGTTCTTTAAATTAATTACATTTTATTTGACAGGTCCTATTAACGTTTGGATGATCAAAGAACGTAAAAAGAAGTTTCCGAATCATTACGATATCGTTAAGAAGGATTTTGATATAAATGTTCTTTGTTTTAGAGATTCGGATGAATATCTCTGGCACAAAAGCCGTGAAATTGTTTGGTTCAACAACCAAATAAGTTTTTGCAGTAGGTTTCTTGTTCCGTTAGGGCGGGTATTATCTTTTTTTTGCTTTTCAAGTGGTTAGGCTTAATACATCTTAAATGCTCTTTCATTCTTGGATAATATGTCTGATGTTTTTCCAAAGAGTTACAGAAATCCTTATTAGTCCGGTCAAATTAGACAGAAAAATAAGAGTGAAGGTACATAAGTTCACATCAAGCTGGAAGTGAGTAAAATTGTTTAAAACATAATTAAAAATAACATTTCAAAATTCCCCATCGTTCCGGTATGTGGAAAAAAATTGACTAGAGGTCAAAGGTCAAAAAATGGGATTTTTCGCGATTTTCAACAAACCGGTAAGTTTTATCGGAAAATTACTTGAGACAATCATAGATCATAAAATTATCTATAAAAAATGTATCAATAATTTTTTTCCTAAGAGGCACCGTTCCTGAGATATAACGATTTGAACAGTTGGAAGCCTCACAATATGCACAAGTACGTCACGTATATACATCTCTGTAGCTGTAATATAAGTAAAGATATTTTTCTATCGGTGATATTTACCGATATCGGTGATACAATTTACACGCAATAACTGGCTGTGATACGACATCTGCATTTTACAGGAGGGGTAAAACAACAGTCTTTAAAATGTTTAAAAAACAAGATTTAGTTCAATGTGCTGAAGTTTTTAAAAAAAGTAATTCAACTCCACAAGAAATTATCACCAACGGAATTCGCTTTCTTTTTTCTATGTATGAGCTCCTAAGAAAACTACCTGCTTAGATAAGTACTGATATGCATGTTTTGTTTAAAAGGCTCGAAATAAAAAACAAGTGCAATTAGCTCGTCTTCCTCGAACCTCAGTTGCTGCTCATCAACATCTTTGTCGGGTATATTACCAAGTTCAAGTGTGGCTTGGTTATCAGCTAGACCCAAAAGACCGGGGTTGGAAGTTGGTCGACAATATATTAGAACCAATTCAGACTTTACTCCCACCTGCGCCGCAAAAACTGCTAAACACAATTTTTTGCAACTGTAAAAAGGGATGCAGTGCTAAATGTGGTTGTAAAAAAGTTGGACTGTTTTGTTCTCTGGCATGTACGAATTGTCAAGGCCAAGTTGTGTTCTAATGTTCTAAATCCAACAGTAGAGGATTCGTTTGCTACCAACGAAGAGACATGCGATACATCGCTACTGACGCAATTCACTTACACCCAGGATGAAGTAGAAGAAGAAGATCAAGAAGAAGAAGAAGAAGAAGATCAAGAAGAACAACAAGAAGAAGTAATTGAAGATTATAAATCGGACGAATACATTTTTCTACTGTTTTTTAATTTCCATCGCTTTTATCAATTCCAACCCTTGCTAATATCTGTTATTATGCAATAGTTTCCAATTAACCAGAATCATAACAGACCTGTGAAATAGCTCTACTGGGGAAATCACGTCAAAAAAAACGCGCTAAGTACACTACCTCAGAGGTGGCGTGGAAACGTGTACATATTATGACGCTTACAACTTTTTGAATCGTTATATCTCAGGAACGGTCGCTCTTAGGAAAAAAATTATTGATACGTTTTATATAGATAATTTTATTATCTACAATTTTTGTCTGAACTAATTTTACGATAAAACTTATCATTTTGATGAAAATCGCAAAAAAACATTTTTTTGACCTTTGGCCTCGAGTCAATTTTTTTCCACATACTGAAACGATGGGGAATTTTGAAATGTTATTTTTAATTATGTTTTGAACAATTTTACTCACTTCCAACTTGATGTGAATTTATGTACCTTGGAATGTCTAGATTGACCGGACTATACACAATAATACAGATTTATAATTAACATTGTATATTTTTATATCTATATACATCTAACAAATTTCAAAAAATTAAATATAATTGAGTTTTATTATTCTTTTTCGGTTTTTTTTTAATTTATTTCAAATACTAGTTAAAATATTGAAAAAGGGAAAAATTTAGTTGGCTTTAATCTAAATATAAAATAATTAATAGTAAAAATTTACCTTTTTTGGGCGTCAAAATGATGGGTGCATTTGTTAATATTTAAAATTTCTTAATCCTTTAAATGTTTTATCGGTATCAGTTTAGTTCACTCATTTATCCGTTCAACATTAAGGATTTTTGTAAAAAAGTGATTCATTTTAGGAAAAATAAGTGCTTTTCGGTAGGAGAAAGATGATTCATTTTTTCAATACTCGCAGCCGGGATGAGTTGTAGGGACATATATATGATGCTGATTAAAACAAAGTTTTTCATCGACTACCTAGTTGATTCAGTTCGGGCGAGACGTACAAAACTCATAGTTCAACTGAGAGGTAAAAACAAGAGAAATAAAAAGAAGAAAAACAAAGAGTTTTTCTGAGGATTGTATCGAATTTTTGTAAGACTGCAAGAGTAATTGCTGAGGAATTTAAAGTGCAAATAAGAGTTAGGAATGTTCAAAGATTATTTAAAAAAACTGAGCCTGTACCTAACATTTTGATGTATCTAAAATTTATTCAAAACCTTAAAATATTACCTCTTTTCTAGCTAAATGGCTTTAGTTCAACCTAATATGAGCAAAAAATAATTTTACTGTAGTTTTCATATTAATATGTTATTTTGAAAGGTCTTGATAAAATAACTGTTCAACTGTCTTCTAATATTATAACACAGATCATCTATTTTTCTTTCACATAGTTTACACAGGGTGAGTCGATTAACCAAAGGAGGGACGCGGGGGTGACATCCATCTTTAAGTATAGGTCACCAGAATGATATACAGTATACGAACGAGATGAATATTTGAATAGAGGCCGTCTACCCACAAGATAAAAGGATGACATTAAATGTTAATAAAAGTAATAGATGACAGAGTATGAACAACGTATACAGAATGATAAGAGAGATCTAGAGAGAAGCAGTTTCTGCAGCTATTTGTGACTGACGATGAAACTTTGATTCATCACTGCATATCAAAAATAAAGGAGTAATAAAAAAGTGGATTTTACAAGGAGAACATGTCCGAAAGAGGTTGAAGACGCTTCTATAGTCCGGAAATGGTTTATTCGCAAGGTATTCGCAAGGCATTATCTTCATCAATTATTTGTAAATGTGATAGACAATCGCAGGAGAATATTGCGCTACGTTATTGGTCAACTTTTACGCAGAGTTGATAAAAAAAACACCTCGATTTAGCGAAGAAAAAATGTTGTTTCATCCCTACAATTCTTTCATTCGTCACTCATTTCCACAGCGAAATTGGTGGCTCTGAGTTGACGCCGCGTCCATCGGTGTTTGCAAACATGAGGAAATTGATAGCTGGAAAGAAATTCACAACAAATGAATGACTTTAAATTATCGCCGAAGCAGAGAGAACTATTTTGAAGGTTTGACAAATCGTCCTTTTTGGAAGGTATAAAAACGTTGGAAAACCGTTGGGCAAAGTGTATTGAGAAATAAATAAATTTTCGATCACAAAGACAATATTTAAATGATATCAAACTTTTCACCCTACTCTTGTAGAAGAAAAAATGTATGTTTCATACTTTAGTGCTTGGCGTCTTTTTCGTATGAATTTAATCAATTCCTGAATAAGATAATTTTAGGAAACTGGTTCCACCTTAACCAAACAATGGGATGGTCAGAGAGCGCGAACAGCAAAACACATATGAAGTAAGTTTGCATTTCTGTAACAACACGATCTGAATTTGTCGCTCGTTTGCTTTAGCTATATCTCCAAACGATTTACGACCATTTTCAAAGATAGACCTTTAAATTACATCCTTACAAGATCCAATTGTCCCAGGATTTATAGCCCAGTGATTTCGTTTTACCTAAAAGATTCAACGACACACTACTGGAATGCTTCACTAACTTTGAAAAGGCTTTGTTTTCGGCGAAGCCCATTTCCACATTAACGAGCATGTCAAAATTGCCGGTACCGGAGCAGAATAACCTTCGATTGAAGCGTCAACGATCACTTCATGTATTGAAAGTAATTGCTAGATTAGAAGAGAGATGCCAGAGATGCGGAGATAATGTTATTTTAAAAAGTAAATTTTGTAGTTTTTCTTTAAAGGGTTATCCAGTTTATGCTTCGGAAAGTGCAATTAAACAAACACACACAAAGAATTGAGAGTTCGATGATTTTATAATTATTGATTTCAATGATGACTATTGCTTAAGGATTTTTTTATTTCCAATATTTCTAGTAGATCCAATTTTTGTTTTTCTTTTCTGAATGTAATAATTTAACATTATTTATATCTATAAAATGTTTGTTTTCAATACTATGTGTAGACATTCCGCTGTTTTTTGTATTATTTAAGATATCTTCCTTGTGTTCTTTTATTTTATATACATATACTTCTGCAACTTTGACCGATACACACCGCTTCACAATCCTTACATTTAATTTTATATACACTCGATTTATCTAAAGTATCCGTTTTATCCTTATTATTAACTAACATTCTACCTACATTAAGTTTATTTACATAAATAGTTTTACAGCCTAGTTTAGTTAATCCTTTACACACTGTATTACTAAGTTTAGAAGTGTAATTAATAAATTTAAACGATTTGTCTTTTTGCTTTTTAATGTTATAGAATTCTTGTAAATTCAACTTTCTTTGGTTATTTTTGTCATTAATTTGTCAATTAATCCTTCTTTGTAACCATTGTTTTTTGCTATCTATTTAATGGTATAGAGCTCTTTATTAAAATTATCTTTATTTAGTGGAAAACTAACTAACCTAGATATCAGACTATGAAAAAGAGATAGTATGACTTGTAAAGATTGTTAGAACTAAAATGAATAGCCGTGTCTGTTATAGTCCATTTTCTGTAAATATCAAATTGTAATTTATTAGATATTTTCTTTATCTTTATGTTTAGGAAGTTAATTTCATCATTAAGTCCTATCTCCATAGTGAATTGAATATTTTTGTTTATGGAATTCAAATGACCTAAAAACGTGTATAAATTTCTTTTCGTACTATTCCAAATACAAAAAACATCGTCCACGTATGTATGCCAGTGTAATATGGAAAAATAATGTTATTGGATGGATTTTTACAGTTAAAAATAACACTTTCGAAAAATTTCAGATAACAAAAGTGACATAAGTGAGCCCACTGGAAGACCGTATTTTTGTTGATATATCTCATTTTTATAATGGATATAATTTTGTTCTAGGCAAACTAGAATTGCTGTTTTTAGTTCAATTTATAATTTGTCTTCTATGTCTGCATTACCTATGTGTCTTTTTAAAATTGTAATTAATTCATTTGCTGATATAGAAGGAAAGAGGCCTTTTCACATAAACTTACATCATTATATCAAGTATTAACTTATAAGAAGTCATATAATAACCACAAATAACCAACTAAATTTCCAATACATCCCGGTAATAGATAAGATCAAATTGTAATTGAATAGCCCGGTTTTTACCGATATTTAGAATAATTAAACTGGACATTAAAAAAACAAGAAATTAAAAAGAAATAATTTTACCTGTATACTACACCGTGTATGACCATAGTATTAGTTCAAGCTACTCTTGAGAATACCCTAACCAGGCGAAACATATGTAGAGCAAAATCTATAATAAACGTTTGAGATATTAAAAAGCTAAAGTGTATCATTTAAAACCCTAGTATAATGAAATAATTAATCTATTAATTGATGAAATTGATAATGAATAGAAATAATAATAGAATTAAAGAAACAAACATGAGATAATATTGTGATATTTGTTTGCTCAAAAGAAAAAAAGCCATTGAGCAGGGTGCTTCCCTTAAAATGTAAAGGTGACAATGAGCTGATGAAGACAGACAATTAAAAGAACCTGAAATTTCTTTATTGTAAACCCTAAACGAACATTTAGGGCTTAAATGTCCATTGTTTAGGTTAAGCACAGTTGTGTAAAGAGATTTTCGAATCAAACAATGAATGTTTAAAAGGTCGTTTATGTAAGTTGCCTTTATTTAAAGACCTAAAGGGGATAAATTGTGTGTTACAAATATAAGAAAACTTGTGACGGGACTTTCACAGATGGAATTGTGAATTTGCCTAGGTCTGGTCTCATTTCAGAAGTGTAATGTAGGACATTTATAAAAACGGAGTCGAACACAATACAACAACGCGTTTAAATTGTTGGTGTTCATTAAAAAATGTTTTTTGAAAATTACGTGATATTTACGGTTTGCACAATTGTCCATTTGAAAGCATTATCAATAAAATTGTTCAAAACTTTCAAGAAACTAGTTCGGTGGAAGATAAAAGAAGAGCAATATATATTCGGAGTGGTCGTTCACAAGAGCATATTGATTTGGTACGTGTACATATTGATTTGGTAGTGTCACTGAAGATCCGGAAATATCCATTAGTCGAATCCATTAGTTCAGAACAATTTGGACTTAGTGAATTCACAACATGGCATATTTTACGAAAGCCTTTTGCTTTGAAAGCATATAAGGTTCAAATAACACAGACTCTAAAGCCATCATGGATCATTCAAAACATCGTGCATTTGTCAGTTGGATCAAAAAACAAATATATGATTTTTCCGAAAAAAATCTATGATGATAAACAAAATTGCCACATCTGGGGTGACGACAATCGACGATTGATTCAAGAAAAACCTTTATATCTTAAACGAGTTAGTGTTTGGTGTGCATTATGGTCAGAAGTTGTAATTGGGCCCCATTTCTTCCAAAATCCTGCTGGTGAAGCTGTAACTGTGAATGGTGTTCGATATCGCGAGATGATAACTGGATTTTATGGGCTGAATTGAATAATATTCATCTGGAGGAAATATGGTTCCAACACGATGGCGTTATACCTCATTCTACTAATGAAACAATTGATTTATTGAGAGAAAAAATTATTGGACGAGTTATTGCAAGAAACGGTGATGTTAATTGGCCACCAATTGATTTGCCACTGTTGAACTATTTTCTTTGGGGTTACGTGAAAAGCCAGTTATATAAGAACAATCCACAATCGATTCCTGAAATAAAGATTGAAATTATTCGAGCCATTGGTGAGATAGAGTTACGGATATGCCAAAAGTCATCCAGAATTTTGACAAAAGAGTGGACGTCTGTGGAGCAGATATTTAAAGGACACTTTATTTCATGTCTGAATGATAGTGGCGTGTTCAATTTTTTTTTCTTTATTTGGGTTTTTCGCCACGATCTAAAACTCAAAAAATATCAAAATATGTTATGTAAATAATGAATCACTGGGTAAAAACAAAAAACCAAACGGAGACAAATTTCTCAGTGATTCTTTTTTGTAATAAATTTGCCTAACAAACAAAATTTTAAAAATATAAAAATGTTCTAAAAAATATACAAACTTTTAACGTTAACGTTTCGGGAAGTATTCTCCTCCGGTTTTCAAAACAAATCTAAAAATAAATTATAATAATTTCTATAAATTATGAAAAGATAAGAAGTAAATATATTTTTTGTGTATGTCAATGATACTTACATTGACAATTAGTTTTTAATGACCGTGACATACTACCAAAAAATATATATATAGGTGAGGTTTACCGTGTGATTGTGATAGTTTATTGAAATTCTTAAATGTTTTTAATTGTATTCTTTAAAATCGGGAACCATATTGAATTTACATCTACCGAAGGCATAGCAATACAGTTATTTTTATTTAAAAGTAAAGTAAAGTGTTTGGGTTAGAGGCGCATCAGCAACTAGGCTATTTAGCGACTGGACCTACAGCTTAACGTGGGTTCCGAAGCACGGTCATCAGCTTCCGACAAACCCAGGCCGGCACCCCCCTCGGGCTATAAACCCTTGGTTATGTGCCTACCCATAAGTCTAGCAGGAAACCTACCGACTGGCGAGTGACCAACGTAGAACACTTCTCAGAAGGCATCCGGCCTTACCCAGCCTTTAACTGGCGTGACTGAGGGGTAATTCGTAGTCGGATTTTACACTCTTGCCTAGAAACAATCACAAACATTTAGGAAAGATAAAACGGACAGAAGAAAGAAAAATAACCATCCGAGCGCTGGAATCGAACCAGCTATCCCTCCAGCGCGGATTCGGCAAAGCAGGCGCTCTTACCGCCGCACCAACGCGACCGCCATTTTTATTTAAATTAATTATAGCGGTTTCTTTTAATCTTCTGTATTTTGTTACAAGATATTACAATTTGTTTTGTAATATTTGATTTGTTACAAGATAAGGTTTACTTTATTTACATAAGAGCAGATATTTTTTATATTTTTTGAGTTTTAGATCGTGGCGAAAAACCCAAATAAAGAAAAAAAGAACACTTTATTTCAATCCTAAATAAGAGACCTTTGATGGATTAAAATATTGGATTATATGGATTAAAATATCAAGAGCCCTTTCCGTTATAATTTCTGTACTGATAAATATATTGATTTATAAAACAGCCCTATTATTTCGATTATCTTTTATATACGAGGGTTGTTTGAAAAGTTTTCGGCTTGAAACAGTTATGGTGCAAGTAAAAATGAATCATATTGTAGTTCAAGCTATTTTATTTACTTTGTAGTACTTATTTATAAGTACTTTGTTTGTATACTTGAAGATTGTATACTAAAGATTTTTTCCTAGTTATCCGTTGGTGTTTTTAAAAGTAAAGTTTTGGGGTTAGAGGCGCATCAGCAACTGAAAAGGCTATTTAGCGACTGGACCTACAGCTTAACGTGGGTTCCGAACCACGGTCATCAGCTACTGAAAACCCCGGTCAGCACCCCCCTCGGGCTATCAACCCTTGGTTTTGTGCTTAACCGAAGGTATCTCGAGAAGCCTACCGACTGGCGAGTGACCAACGTAGAACACCTCTCAGAAGGCATCCGGCCTTACCCAGCCTCGAACTGGCGTGACTGAGGGGTGATTCCTTGTCAGATTTTACACTCTTACCTAGAAACATTCACACGAATTTTTTGTTTTTAGAAAAACTTTTTTGCCTAGAACGGGAATCGAACCCGCTCCACATTAACTGCCGTATCGTAAGGCTGTCGCCTTAGACACCACAGCTAATGTGGCTCCGTTGGTGCTTTTGTTTTTGTGCAATTTTTTTTTCATTTGTTTGCGTTTCTGTTTAGTTACGGGATCGGGAATGACCGGTGCGATATCGTTGAAAATTCGTGAAAACCTTGGTACTTCACAGTTCTTTGTTAATAGATAGTGATTCATGGATGGTATTGTAAGCTGAAGAATTTTTCCAGGTGTACGTCCGTTGGTACTTTTCTTCTTGTGAAAAGTCTCTTTTTAAGTCCTGAGAAGCACTTGGGTCTTCATTTTCATGCTTTCAAGATCAACAAATCTTCATAATTTAACAGAAAAAAGTTCCTTAAAACAAAAGTTAAAAATCTAAGAGTTTCCGCAAAAAAATAGCAAATTTTAAATCACCCCTCGAAAAGCTGTGATAAGAAATTTTAGTATTTAGCAAATATCAATAGGCCATTATCTAACGCAGGGGTCGCCAACCCGTCGATGCCCCCTTTGTCGAGTTTCATATTTTTTTTGTTGATATTTACTGACACGTTTGGAGGTTCTCCAATTTGTATCTGAACGTTTACTTTCATTTTTTACCTTACGATTGAAAACAGTTCTATTAAGAACTACCAGAGTGTTATAATTGTCATAATTGCGCCTGTAAAATGTCAAATCATTGAAATAGTCGTTGCCAAGAGTTTGTATCATCTCTGATTCACTATTTTGAACAAGAACGAGGCAATAATGGTCCATTGTAACCCTTTGCGGCTGTTAGAAAGATATGTTAAGTTAACTGCTAATAATTGGATATGTTTAGTTTACGTCATATATATTATAGAAACTAGAATACTTTTTTAGCATGTTGTAGCAGCCTTAAGGTTGAGTATGTCCACTGTTAGTACTATTTCACAAAACGTAAAAAACAATGAAGCTTTAAAATCCCCTAGAAAGCGTAGCTTTACTAAAAAAATTATCAATACTGCAGCTTTAGATACAAGTTCTATTCATGACACCATTTATATCTTGTATGAACACAGTAAGTATCCGTATCCCAAAAATTGCATAAAAGACGAAAGAAAGTTTTTTAACCCCATTTGTAGTTTATACGTAGGCACTCACAGTTTAATTTTCATTTTCAGGACAGCATATAACTTTGAATTCCTTGCATGAGCAATTCAAAGAGAAACAACAGTTTGATGGATGCCGTATATCACTGTGCAATGTATGACATAAAGAGGTAGGTTTTAAATAGAGAAAAGATGATCCAAGACGAGGGTTTACGAAAAAAAAAAGCCTTGTACAAATTTGTCTTCTTAGATGAAACCTGGATTTTTCAAAATGGTACTCTAAGTCATTCGTGGCAAGATAATAATAAGAGGAGTGTAAAAAATACCAAAGTTGATGGTAAAAATCAAGTTACATAAATATGCAAAAAAATATAAAAAGTTTTTATCGAAAAGTTTTATTTTAGGCAATTAATACTTCATGCTGGCAGTGAAGATGGATTTATTGAGGGCCCAGAGACCATATTTTCGTCAAAAAATGAGTTTACTGATTACCATGGTGAAATAAATCAGGGAAATTTCTTGAAATGGTTTGAAAACCAAATATTAAAAAACTTAAGTGAGCCATCTTAAATTGTTATGCATCGTATGGATATTGGATAATGCACTGTATAATGATTTGTTATTTAACAGCTCATTGACTAAAGCTGCCATTCAAGATTGGTTAAATAATAATAATATATCATTTTCAATCGAAATGTTGAACTATTTAAGAATTCTAGCAGAGTACGTACCGCAACCAAATTTATTATTTTGATATTTCCTAAGTGGATACTTTTTAGAAATAAACCAGCACGGAAATGTTTAGTAGACAACTTTAGAGAAGAGTATAGGCACAAAGTTTTACGTATTTCCCCACACCACTGCATTTTCAATCCAATTGAATTTAAATGGGGAATTGTAAAAATTACTATAATAAATACATGGGTAGAAATGGTAATACACAGCAAAACTATATGTACATGTAACGTGAGGCACTTCACACTGTTACTCCTGAGATATAGAAGAATGCAGAATATGAAATGGTATGACAGAAAGCAAATATATGATCGAAAAGAACTTCTTCCGTTAATTATAAATACTGCAAATGATAGCAGTGATTCCAGCCAGTACTTTTCAGATTCAGATTAATAAAAAGAAGTGTATGCAGATATTTCATTGTTTTTTCTGTTTAGCACTTGTATATTATATAACAATAAATGTTATTGGTAATTATATAAACTTTTTATTTTAATAACCATTCAAATATAAAAATATATTGTCGATAGTTTTTGAATGAAGCATTTTACATGTGCTGAATCTATGTAGAGGTAATAAATCGACGACACTTGCAAGACTTTCAACATTTATTATAATTTTGTTAGTTACGTTGTAATTTGCATTTCATTTAGAGTTGATTTTTTTAATTGTTATTAAAGTTTAAATTATAAAAATGATTCGCTAAAGTAAGGTTATGATGTGTAATCGCAATCTGGCAACAGGGCGGTCAAAATGTTGATCACGTGCTTAATGACGTGTAACTGTTTTTATTTCGAGCTATATGTATTTATCGTTTTAAATGTTGCATCGTCCCAGTAGTAATTATAATTGCAAACCGCGCATTAATTATCATACATATGCCGCAAATACAGCGTTCGACATTAGTCGAGCGAAGATACACATTTAAAATAAAGTGCTGTCCAAAGCCACTCATTTAACTGTCACGTACAGGCAACCGCCACAGCCACGCTCCGTAAATTCAACCAGACGACACAAGACTGGGTCGTTAAACCACATTTTATTTATAACCCGCAGCTGTAAACACGGATTCAGCTTAAGTCAAATAATGTCAAAGCTGAAAGATTAACGATACGGCGCTGCGCGTCTGGCAAAAAAATTAATGTTTCAAAAATACTTACGGTTCTTGGCGCCTCGCTCACTTCTGATCAAGACTTCGTGGTCGTCCTCTTCCCAGACCTCACCTTCGGCGACGGCGACGGCCAAGAATACAGCTAATGTAGTCAACAATAGCCACTTCATCTGAAAGAAGAGATAAATGGTTAATTATGGTAATAAAGTAGGGTTGTTCAATAATAGTTCAATAGCCTGAAGATTTCGTTTATGAGGGTTGCTATTTATATAACTGAAATTGGCAACAATGGTGTTGTTAGGCGCCATCTGGCATATACATCGTAAAATTTAATCTTGTTGACTGTATACGTACTCAGAACGTTTTGTGACTTGTTAGTGACTTGTTTAGTGACTTGAAAATTTCATCTCAGTCAAAAAATTGGATTAACTCGTGAGAATTTTCGTGCGATGATATACTACGACTTTCGACGTGGATTATCTCAATTCAATATTTGACCGGTCCAAACATCGAATTGAAGGACCATCCGCCATACAATCCTGATTTGGATCTTAATGATTTTTCTTTGTTTCCGTCAGTGAAGAAAAAATTATGTGGTTAACAATTTTCGATGCTAGAAGAAGCATGCATGTTTTAAAGATACTCCATTAGAAATGGAAAAAGTGCTATTGGTTCAATTGTATGCAAAAAGTATCGATCATCGCGGAAGATATTTTGAAAAACAATAAAACCATTTTGATTGACAAATATTTGTTTTTATTTATTATTCTGGATACATAAATAGCAACCGTGCCAAGATCAAGAATTGTTCGAAATTTATTTCTGTAAACCAGAGATTTAACATAACCCCACACAAAATAATCCAATACCGTGATATTGTATGACCTTCGTGGCCAGTTGATATTACCTGATCCCGAAATAACGCGACCAGGAAACTTTTCTTGCAATAAATCGATTGTCAGGCAAGATGTGCCACCATCGTACGAATGTGCGAAGTCATACCATCTTGTTGAAAGAAAACGTTAGAAAGGAAGTTAATTTGGAATACTGTTGATAATTTGGAATAGTGCAATATTAAAATTTTCAGCAACGCTATCTATTAAAAACACAAGAATTGTGTAGTCTGTGTAGTAGAGTAGTCATCAAATAGGAAGTGGCTTAGGATGCCGCCATATTGGATGTGTCCCGTTGACAGTCATGTGTTTGCATTAGTACTAATCTATAGTTTGGTATATTTATTATTTAAATTACTATCTATTTTGGAACAATTATTTATTTAAATAGTTGATAACATGCTTTAGATTAAGTGTGGTTATGTTTCCAATTTGGAATATGACGGGTGAAGTTAATTTGGAATATTGCAAATCATATGCATAGCTCTGTGACTTGGTAAAACAAAAGATTATTTTTATTTTTATTACAATATATACTTTTGTTACGCCCTAGTACATAGAAACTTTGAAAACTGCGAAGACGTTTACAAAGATGAAGAAACAATAACAAACGAGGAGCATGTATCGAACATGGCAAATTGGAACATGTATAAAACACCAGATTAAAAGCGAAATAAAAGCAACAGTTTTACGTATCACATCAAATAAAGCTTCAGGAATGGATTGATGTTTCCACTGGGATTCTAAAATTATTGGAAAAGAACGGCGTTATTATAATATTCATTTATAAAACTGTTTGACTTTTCAGGAGATGCTTTAATATCCTAATGATGCTAACATGGTTAGCGAAACGTGCATCGAGAAGTTTAAAAAAGTTATTTGGTGTTTAGTGACAAATCTCTCCGAGTTTACTGTTTCACACCGAAGGTTCCAATAGAAGAGTTGAGGAAAGACAGACAGACGGAAAAGCGAAAAACGGTGTGCAAAATTTTGTTTTCTCGGCATGAAGTAAAAACTTTTTCGCATCGGATCATTACTGGAGACGAACAGTAGATATATATCGAGAACCTAAAACGTAAAAAATCGTGGGTTCACCCAAGAAAACCATCAACATCAACCGTAAAACCGAATCGCTTTAGAAAGAAGACAATGCTGTGCATTTGGTGGGATCAGAATGGTGTCGGGTACCATGAGCTTTTAAAACCAGGTGAAACAGTTAATACCGTTCGCTACCGTTAACAAATGATGAATTTGAAGTATGCATTGATCGAATAGACTACAAGACACGGAAAAGTGATTTTGTAGCATGACAACGGGACATCACACAGCGAAAGCAGTCGGAGACACCATTTCTGCACTTGGCTGGAAACTCTTGCTCCACCCACCGTACTCACCAGACGTGGCTTCTTTCGACTCCGAACATTTCAACAATTACGGAGATGTCGAAAATGCCTTGATGACTGGAACAGCTCAAAATATATATGGGTTTTCTGGACGAGCATCCACAAATTGCTAGAGATGCTTTCTCCCAAATTAAAGGTGCTTTTTAAAAAGAAAAAAATTAAGAATTATTAAATGTTAATTAACGTTAATATTTCTGAATTTTAAATGAACCTTATTTACCTGTAAGTGTATTGAGAATTTCAATATAATTTATATAATTGATTAGATTTTCCTTTCCATAACCGTCAGGAACGGGAGGGACGCCATAAAGGAACGAGAAGAAAAAGTGAATCGTTCTTTTTATTTTTTATTTTTATTTATTATATTTAATATTATTTTTTATTTTCATAAAAATAATAATAATAAATAGAAACAGTGTTTGTTATAGGAAGGTTGAATAAGTTGAGGTTATGAACCAAACCCAACAAAAGTTGTTCGGGCAAGAAGCACTTCGAAGCAAATGGTCACCTGTTTTTTTTTGGGATAAATGGACATGTTGCTACAGTGCTACTAGAGAATCGTAGAACGGTCAATGTTAAATGGTACACAACCATTTGTTTGCCAAAAGTCTTTAAAGAAATAAGAAAAAAAACCAGCTAGGATCATTCTTCACCATGACAACGTGAGCTCTCACACGTCGTACCAAACAACTCGATATTTGACTGGTCAAAACATTGAAATGATGTGTCATCCGCTGTACAGTCCTGATTTGACATCCAATAATTTCTTTTTGTTCCCGTCCGTGAAAAATAAACTAAGTGGTCAAAGATTTTCGAGGCCAGAAGAAGCAGTTGATGTGTTCAAAATACATGTTTTGGAGATACCTCAATCGAAATTGAAAAAGTGCTATGAAAATTGGTTCAAACGTATGCGAAAGTGTAACGATCATCGCGGAGAATATTTTGAAAAACAATAAAACCATTTGATTTTTATATTTTATTTATTATTCTGGATACATAAATAGCAACCCTTGTATATATTAAAATTTGTTCTGGATTGTGGATTAAAATTATTATTAAAAATTAATTTAATGAATATTGTGTTGATTTGCAGCTGTTCTGGTAACCATGTACAATGCACAAGAAAAACTGTCTCGAGAAATGTCACTAAATGACGAGATAGGTAGTACAAGTCACTAGTACAATCACAACCACTACTGGTTTTAAAATGTGGATATTTGTGGGATGTCTCGCCAGAATCAGATAGGTATAAAATATATGTCATAGTTTACGTCTAAAATATTTTCTTTCGTAATATTTGTCTTTTCTCATTCATTTTTATTTATCAAATCAGTTTAAAAACTTGAACCAGAATGAGAGTAGATGGAAGGTTTTCAAAATGATCGTAATAAGAAACTCTGTCACATAAAAACATTTTAATGTACTACAGTTTATTTTTTAATATAATTATACTGAAGCTAGTCCCCTTATCCGTATGAAAAAATGAAGGGTCTGTACTATAGGTCCACTTAGAATCAATTAAATATATTTCTGAATTTGGCGAACTTTTCCAAAAAAAATCACCCTTCAAGAAAATTTACAGACTTTTTAATATGCCCTCATACAGCGATATGGACATTAAAAAAATAAACAAAGTTAAGGCGCATAACGAAACGCATAATTAATTAAAAGACTTGGGGAAAGAGACACTCTGCCACGATGATCCATCAGATAAAAATTCTGGTAATTAAAAATTGACTCGGCTGAAATCTGGCGAGGGTGAGGGTAGCCCAGCCAGCACCCCCCCCCAAAACTTTTTAATTAACGAGGTAACAGGGGGTGTGGCTTGGGCGTTCTAATAATATAAAAAAACTCTCGTCGAGGGGTAATTTAAACGAGCTCGTATATTTTTTTTCAAAACACTCACTTGGAAATCGAGCACGTTTCTATTGAGATATGACCGTTTAAGGGCGTAAATTTTTCGCCCATTATCGTAAATAGCCCCATTCGTTCGATGGTTGGTCGGTCTATGGGGTTTATTTGGTTTATTTCCCCTGGGTAATCCATAATAAATAAAGTGATATAAGTTTAATCAAGAGATATAGAGAATATATACTACGTTACTCTCTATAATTTCAGCTGTCATTCTGTGATGAATGTCACTGAAATAATTTTCTCTGCCAGTAGTACTATTTTAGTACATATTAGATATGTTTTAATGTAATGAGTCATCGAATTGCATATTAAAATTGAGTGATATGATGAAGGATAGTTGAATTATTTAGATGGTTTATGTTTGGTTAGTATATAGCATATAACAAGTTGAAAGCAATTATTTGTGAACAATTCCTCTTTAATATGAGAAAACCTTTAGAACTTTGATTTTTCACGGTTTTTTTGGCTTTGGTTTACCTTTAGCACGATTCTCGCTTGATTGTTGAACTGGTATTGGGTCATAAAGAATATATCCGAATCTACATACTTTACTTTTGCCCACGACCTTCGTTTTTGGCAGGTGTCCATTTTATTCCACTCAGTTCTTTTTCTAAAAGCTTTTGTTACTGTTACACTATCTAATATAAACTTTTCATCGTCGTCTACCATTATTATTTATAATCTATTTTCCATATCTGCTTCATATCACTTACAATTGTTATTTCGATTTTAGATATTTCATTATTTCTTGCAGCGTGTTGTCGACCTTCTTTTCGTCTTTTCTCTTTATATTTTTTTTATGCATTTTCGTGTTTTTTACACCGTTTGCTACAATACAATTTATTTTTTCTTTTTGAATTATTTACAGTTCTATTTTATATACAATATCAAATATAAATATACATTATCAAATATTATTAAAAATAGAACTGCAAATAATTCAAAAGAATATATAGATTGTATAGCAGCAAACGGTCAAACAAAGATGAGGAATACAGAAAAAATTTACAGAGAGTAGAAAAAACGAAGAGAAGAGTTTAACAGGCTACAAGAAATAATAGAGATATCTAAAAACGAAATAATAATTGAAGATGATATGAAGCAGATATGGAAAAGATATAATAAATAATAATAATAAAAGACGAAGAATATATATATATATATATATATATATATATATATATATATATATATATATATATATATATATATATATATATATATATGGCCAGCTGACTTCGCCTTGCTTTGTTCGTATTTATTCAGCTGCCTCCTTGCATAGTATAGACTCGAGCCCAGCTGACGACGGCTGTGAGGCCAGAAACCGGTCCTGGGATGTACTTGTCTCGACGTGATGGCGACAGCTGATTTGAAATGAACAGAGGTACGTGGAAGTATGGATGAAAGATTTCTGTTATTCAAATATCTCTCTCTACGACCCCACTACGCCATCTTTTGAGCATACCTTATGTCTATATCCAATGTCGTGGGAAGAATGCATCGCGCAGTTCCGATTGCTGCTAACAGTCACCGTAGGATGGCGCGAGTTGCATTGAGATTGCGACCCGCCATCAATATGGCCAGTTGACTTGGTCTTGCTCTGTTCATTTCTGTTCAGCTGAGACTCGAGCCCAGCTGACGACGGCTGTGCATCCAGAAACCGGTCTAGGGAGTTACTTGTCTCGACGTGATAGCTGATTTGAAACGAATGGATATATATGGATATATATATATATATATATATATATATATATATATATATATATATATATATATATATAGTGATCCACAACTTCCAAGACCGTTCTTAAAATAGATATTCTTTTGTACTGAGCAAATTTATTGAACATGGCCTGGTTTTTCTATTGGTTTGTTTTCAATCCAAATCGTTCTCCAGCTCTTTGCAGTTCTTCTATGTGTCTTTGCACCTCCTCTGGGTTTTGTGAAAGAAGAACAATACCACCTGCGAATCTAAAATGGTTTAAGTGTTTCAATTTATATATATATATATATATATATATATATATATATATATATATATATATATATATATATATATATATATATATATATATATATATATATATATATATATATATATATATATATAAATGTCTGTCCGTTCTGGATACAAGTTACAAGTATGATTGTTCAAGTTAGTATTAAGTGAGTCGCGATCGTGTACCCATGGCTACTGATAAAGTTCATTTACCGCACTGTATTTTGTATGAATTCCAACAACGAAGAAATGCTACAGAAGTATGTAGAAATGTATTCAAAGTGTTTGGTGAAGGTACAGTTTCTGATAGAACATGCAGAAGATGGTTCGCAATTTCAAATAGGTAATTTCGACCTTTCTGATATGTCAAGCTCTGGGCGACCATCTTTAATCGACGACGATACTGTCAAAATCATGTAAGAGCAAAATCCTTTTTTGACAACATTGAAGATTGCGGAAAGGCTTGATTCAGCTCACCAAACCATTTCGGACCATTTTCGGAAACTATGATTGGTGTAGAAATATTCGAGATGGGTTCCACATGAGTTAAGTGAGAAGAATTTGAATGATCGACTCATATGCACATCTCTGTTCGCACAGAACAAAATCGAACCCTTCTTGGACCGAATGATAACTGGAGATGAAAAGTGGTTACCTATGAAAATATAGTGAATCCGGAAAACCTTCCCCCTCCACCTCTAAACCGAAGTTGGACTGGAATAAGAGAATATTGTGTATATGATGGGACATTCGAGGACCAATACATTTTGGGCTGTTGAAATTGAACGAAAAGCTAAATTCGGAGAGGTACTGTTAGCAATTTGATAATTTAAAAACAGCATTTCAAGGAAATAAGGCCGAAATGTCCAACAGGAAGGACATCATACTGCTTCAAGATAATGCCAGGCCACATACTGCTTTGTGGACTCGTCAGAAACTCACAGAGCTAGGTTGGGAAATTGTCGCATCCACCAGACTCTCCGGACTTAGCACCATCCGATTATCACTTGTTTCTATCGTTACAAAAATTTTTTCAGAGCAAACAATTCAAAATTTTGACTACTAATGTTGCATCAACATTAGTCGTCAAAACACCATGGAGTAAACGCTTTAAAAAAGATGGATGGGATTTCATCGAAACGTCAGCGAAACCGCGTGTATATATGTATATATGTATATATGTATATATATATATATATATATATATATATATATATATATATATATATATATATATATATATATATATATATATATATATATATATATATATATATATATATATATATATATATATATATATATATATATATATATATATATATATATGTATATATGTATGTATATCCATATGAGATTGTGGAACTCAACAGTGTCTGATGACACCCAGCACTGTTGTCTCATTGGACGCAGTCCAAAGAATTCTAACACTGCATATATACGCCATCCGACGTGAAGTCGGCGAAAAATATAGGTTGTTGACTGTGGATGGGATCTTCCTATTCTTGACGAGAGAGCACATGTCGGTACCCTGAAGAGTCTAAACATTAACAGACGAAACATGTGCCCTCCAAAGGAAGGGATGGGTGCGGCCCGTCCCCAGTCAAACAATCAACAAAATGCTGATATATATATATATATATATATATATATATATATATATATATATATATATATATATATATATATATATGTATATATATATATATATATATATATATATATATATATATATGTATATATATATATATATATATATATATATATATATATATATATATATATATATATATATATATATATATATATATATATATATACCCGGTTGGATCAAGCAAAGCATTCTGACTAATTTTTGAGTGTTCCTTCTGATTTTCCACACCTCTCTCATCCTTTCTCAGTGAATTCTCTTTCTCTCCTGCGTCCACCTTGCCTCCGATCTCCCTGAAGCTTCGCTCTCTGATGGGACGTTCCACATATGTATTTTGTTTCTGACTGTATGTCTGTCGGATCCTTTTGTGCCTTTCCCAGATCAGTTCTGACTTGTGCGAACCATGGCACTGTTGACTTGAGCCCTTGTATGTATGTAAGAATTTTGTTGGTAAGTCTTCTCGGTGGAAGTCTACTGATATGTCCATGTAATGTAATTTTACATTCTTCTTTTTGTATGTTTTCTAGACCACTTTTTGTGTGGAGTGTAAGTCTCTCGCTTGCGTATAGTACCTCTGGTTTGATTACTGTGTTGTAGTGTCTTATTTTTTGTGTGTGGATATGCATTTCTTATTGTAGATATTACGTGTCTTGCCGGATGCCTGTAGCTCATGTGCTAGCCTCCCTTCTGTGTTAGCTTCTCTCCTGCTGTGGGTTCAAGGATATCGCCCAGGTATTTGAATTGTGTGTCCGTATTTATCTTGCCGTATTTGGTGTTCAAATTTTGGACATCTAATATTGAGCAAAAGGATTCAGTTTTTTGAAAGTAGATTTGTAGGCCGACTTTCTCTGCACTCGCCTTGAGGACTTCTATCTGTTTGGTTGCCCTTGTTTCATAGTCTGCGAGTATGGCTAGGTCGTCTGCGAAGTGTTTCCTGTGTCCTTGATTTTTCAGTTCTTTTTTCCATTCCCTTATGACTTTGTTCAGGACCAGGTTGAAGAGGAGTGAGGATACTCCAGCGTACTCCAGTTTTAATCAGGAAGGGTTTGGAAATTTCTCCCATAAATTTTACTTCAGAGGTTGTGTCGGTCAGTGTCTGCTTAATCAATCGTAATGTTTTGGCGTCGTTTTGTTTTTCGAGGATGTTGAACAGAGATTTTCGGTCGATGCCGAGTGGTATGGCTTCTTGAAGTCCACGAACGTGCAGATGATTGGGACGTTCCTGATAGCTTTGTATTTCAGTATTGTTTTTAAGTTAAAGATCTGATCAGTGCATGTGCGACCAGGGCGAAAACCTGCCTGGTATTCGCCAATTTTGTGACTTGTAGTAAGGAGATTCCTCTGTAGTTGTTCACATCTGTTCTGTCTCCTTTCTTGTGCAGCAGGTGGATAAGCGCACAATTCCATTCATCTGGTAGTGTTTCTCTTTGCTAGATGTTCGTGATAATTTGCTTGAATTCCTGGAGTGGGTTTACTCCGAGGTTTTTCAATAGTTCCGCTATGATACCATCTTCATCGGATGTCCTGTTATTCTTCAGTTTGTGTATGTACTTGTGGATCTCTTTTTGTGTTGGAGGTGGTGATTCTGAGTGAGCATTGATACAATTTTCCTTGGGGAGTCTTGTGTCGCAGTCGGGGCAATTGAGGAGATCAGAGATATAGTGTGCCAGCTCCTGACACTCTCTCTATTATATATAATATATATATATATATATATATATATATATATATATATATATATATATATATATATATATATATATATATATATATATATATATATATATATATATATATATATATATATATATTTGTTTATTATTATTATATTTTTTGTCTAATAGTCTGTGTTCTATCGTTTCAGTTCTTCCTGCCTGATGGAGTGCACTGGGACAATCTCTTAGGCCATCGGGTTTGTATGTTTGGTATGTGCTATAGTCTGCATATTCTTGGGAACCAGCTAAGGTCCATTTCAATTACTGACAGTCTTTCCAAATCTTTATTAGTGACCCAGAGCTCAAATCAGTGCGGTAACATAGTACGGATTCTACGATTACCAGCCATAATCGATTTTTATTAGATTTTAATACATTTTTATCCCACTTAACACTACTGGGATAGCCGACTTAATGTTTAATTTTGAATTTGTCGAGTATCATTTATGTCTTTACGGAATTAAAACAAAATATGAAAAATGTCCTAATATTATTTCATTTCAGTTGACGACGAAAGCATCAAGATGTTTAAAGTAAAAGATTTGCTTGAAATAAGCCCCAAAACATGAAGCAGTTCCCAAAAGTGCATCCATTATTTCTCCCCTGGAGAATATTTCCCTCACATAAGCTTTATGGAAATCACTTGTTTTTATTTTGTTTTGCATTTTCATTCTTTAAACAACATTCAGCTCAAATCAATTTTTTAGACAGCTTGCAAATCGAGAAAAGTTGAATAAACTGAAACCTCCCGTCGGATTCGATACAGTAAATATTTTTTCTGACCGGAATAAAAAGAGAAGATTACGACGTATTAATGTCCATAACATAAACATCTGGATATTTGAACCAAATGTATTTTTCAACGTAATCTCTTTAAATATTAATATATTCGGCATATTGATGGCGAAGGGTCTAGATGTCTTTGGAAAAAAATCGTATAACAGTTACAGGGAGGGACAAACTATTTGAACAAACCGGTTTTCTCAATTTTTAATAAAAAAAAACATTAGTTATTTTATTCAAAATTAGTTATAAAGGGTGTGTGTTTTAGTATGTCCGAACTTCCGATAGGAGTCGCTGTTAAATCATTGTGGCAGTCATAGAATGTTTAACATTATTGCAACGCTTGCAAATCGAAATTGATTATCAATATCAGTGTTTTGTGCGACAAGTTTATAGAGAATTATGGTGCACATAACCACCCCACTGAGCGATATGTTATTGATAAAACTCCAAACGCATTTCACACTGCTCGATATTAAAACAAAAACAAGGCAAAAAACTGTGCGTTTCGAAGAAAATGTCGCCGTTGTTGCTGGCAGTATTGATGAAGATCCAAATTTATTAATTTCATAATGGGATCATTACAAATCGATGATTAATTATTATTTGATTCCGAATTTGAATGGTATTGATCTTGAGGAGATGTGGTTCCAATAGGACGGCTCCACAGGTCATTCGGCCTCCACAGGTCATTCGGCAAACGCAACAATCGACTTATTGAGAGAACATTTGGCCAATGGCCTGTTAATTAGCCACCAAAGTCATGCGATTTAACGCCTTTAGATTATTTTCTTTGGCGTTATGTTAAATCTTTGGCCTATGCCGATAAATCAGCAACTATCGACGCCTTGGAAACCAACATAACTCGATCGATTCTAACAATGCTAGTCTCGTTTTATAGAGGAGATATACAGCTTTCAGATTAAATATTGGTTCAGCGCACGACGGTAGTGGTTTTCTTTAAATTTAGAAAGTTCTGTTATTTTTTCGACATACTGTGTACTACATTTTATACCTTTACATCAACAAAAACTGTAAATTATTTTTAACAACTGTACAATAATTAAAACAGAACAGTGGAATAGTGAACAGTGGAACAGTGGAATACCTAATTTCAAGACACAAAAAAACAAATTGAATCAATTTTAAGCAGAATCTGCTCTAGAACCCAATTGTGTCATTTACAAGACAACTTCTTCACGTCCTTCCCCAATACGTCTTTCACAACAATATTATCTCGACCCTTTCTTGATCTCCTGAACCCGTAGATCACACAAATTAAAAAATTCCCTCGTAACAAACCTTTTCCCACTCATTTTAAATGGCTCATATATTTTAATGGCTCTAAAACTAATTGGAATGCCAATACAATTCAAGCTCAAGGATCCATTTTTATATCCTTCTTAGCCCGTCACAACATTAACGTAACAAGGAGAAATTAAAAATACCAGGTTATAAAATCTACCGAATTAAGTGAAAAACCACATACCACTAGCTGGTGTAGACAGCAAATCTACATCGCCACAGGAGACAATGTCAGTTATTAAAACCCTATCGATTGAAAACGCACAGGGCCACGACCAAATACCGAATATAATACTCAAAAGTGCAAGCAAACATCTAATTACCTACATAACTTCACTTTATAGCTCTAGTCTAAAACTGGGATATTTTCCGCAAACATGGAAGGACTCATACATTATGCTTTTCCCAAAGCCAGGAAAAAATCACAAATTAATTTCAAGTTATAGGCCAATAAGCCTCCTTTGTACAATGATTACACTCTTTAAAAAATTATTTACGACAGATTGAACCAAGCGATTGTCAACGAGAACATAATTCCAGCCTTCCAATTTGGTTTCCAACAAGGGCATTCTACGTGTCATCAACTCCAACGCCTAACAGAAAGTATAGAAGAGTGGTTTGAGAATAAGGAGTACACTCTAACCGTATTCTTAGACTTGGTCCAAGCCTTTGGTAGCGAATGGCATGACGGAATAAAACAAAAAATAACATCGGTTAAGATACCAGAATATTTAAAAGCCATCCTTTTTTTCATATATAAACGACAGTTCCTTCCAAACATCCCTGCACAATGCAACATCAACTATTAGAAAAGTCAAAACCAGCGTGCTACAGAGGAGTATACTTGGCCCAATTCATTTGAATCTATATACACACACAACTATTCTAATCAAGGAACAAAATCTTGAATTTGCGGTAACTAAACTTAAAGTTAAAGCAGCAACAAATATCATTGTAAAATGGATAGACAAGTGCGCAGCAAGGAGAGTCAATAACCTTCCGATAATCCACATATATCAACACCCAATAACTTGGAATACAAATGAAGAATATGTTAAATATTTGGGTATATACCTTGGATGTATAACTGTTGTTGACCAGGTCAACGTGGAGAATTCACATAATTAGCAAACTCAACGAAGAGTAGTCAGACTCTACAAATCACCAATTCGGCCTTTAATCATTTATGCATGCGTTATCTGGGACCACGCATCGCCTACCAAAGTAAACAAAATGCAGGTTCTTCAAAACAAAATATTACGAATAGCTGTAAATGCCGAATGGTATGTAACCTGCCGAAAACTGCACCAAGAACTCTGTCTACTAACAGTGTCTGAGTGTATTAAAAAACGAACGATCATCTTTCTTCAGAGGCTAGAGCAATCTCCCAGCACGGAACATTATCAACTAGGACGCATAAACATACATACACGACTGATTTGTTAATGTTAAAACTTTCATTGTAGCACTGTCTTGTAGAACAACTGTAATTGTTGAGCAGACATTTCCATAAATAAAAAAAAACATTTGTAATATTCTTCACGAGCAACTTTTCACGCTAATTGTTTTATATTACATAATTAAATAATAAAAAGAATCTTATACTAAATTTCCCAACTTACAAAACACGACAAAATTAGAAGTAGTAAAAAAGTTACACTAAATACTTTTGGCAGCCGATTTATTTTTAGCTCCACCACCAAATCAAATCAACTCCTTTCACCCTAACCCAATATACCTGGAAATCACATCGTTCCCATCACGCACTATCGCAAAGAAACAGAAAAACTTTTAATTAAACCCTCAGTCGTTATCCGCGAAAATCCTTTCGAATAGGTCGGGGATATGAAGACGATTCTCCTCACCTCCAACACGCCCCTCCCCCCGACATTCTCCCTAACTCCTACTCAGATCTTGGCTGCCTCACTTTCTCTCTTTTCCACGTAAGAAAGTTCATAAAATACGCAGTGACAGAGTTGAGATGGGAACAAGCTCGTTTGTGGGATAAAAGTTTATTGGCATGGCAGGTTGTCCTCTGTATGGATGATTTATTGTGAGATCCTGTGGTTGAACGGGCGAGGTAGCTGGTGGGGAAATAGAGAAAGCGATATACCGAACAAAAACTTTAGTCCTTCGAATGGTTTATAAATATTTCGTTAATGGGTTGGTCACACTAGAGCTGGGATCGCCAACCTTTTCAATGTGTTGAGCTACTTAATATATCTAAACTTTTTTAATGCAATAATAGAAACACATTTTCGACGTACAAGAGTAATTTTATTATTACTATATTATACATTACATATCATGTACCTTGCATACAATATACAAATCGTGCATGTCCGAAAAATAATCACAGTTTTGACGCAACGGCATGTCAAATATTTTGAAAAAGTAAAGTCGCATAATCCATGTAAATAACAAAAAAGTAACGTCTTACTTCAAAATTTAAATAAAAGCAAATGTAGATCAAAATAACATTTTAATGAGAAGGCTGACTCTCAGACTCCTCGACATTTTTTTTAATAATGATAATAATTAAAACACTTGGTATTTGTTTCACAATATATTCAAGATATTCTCTAACATGTTTCGGCCTCGCGACCATTCTCAAAGAGAGTTATGTATAAACTAAACTAAAGTTTCAAAGTGCTGTCTAATGGAAGTCGGTTTTTTCATCTCGTTAAATTTATTACGCTATCAATAATTGGAGTATTTCCGAAGTCTAGCTGGGTGTTTGTTAGGTTTTTGCCGTCGTATATGGCTTTTTTAATTTCGAAAATTTCCAGGTAATTTAACAGCCTGCTTTTATTGCAGCTATGCATTAATTTGGTATTATTAATGTTAAAAAAATGGTTCTGGTCTATACAATGTTCGGCAAAGCCCGTCTTTCTCTGATTGTGTAAAATTGAATATTTATGTTCTTTTAGCCTATCATTGAGCGATCGACCCGTTTGGCCTATATAAATAGCGTCACACATATTACATTTAATTTCGTATACTCCAGATTTGTCACAAAATTTTGCTCTTTCTTTGTTATTATTTAACATCGATGCAAGATTATTCTTATTAACAGAGATAATATTAATATTTTCGTTCTTTAACTGATTTGTGATTCTTGAACTTAATTTGTGAATATAGTTGGAATATAGTGGGCCAGGTATGTCGATGATATTATTTGCATATGGACCGGTACAGAAAGACTATTGGGTCAATTTCTTGAATATTAAAACAGTGTAAACTCAAAAATCCAGTTCACAATAGAAACAGAGACGGATAATTCATTAAATTTCTTAGATTTAAAAATAATAAGAACACCGAATAAATTAGAATTCGAAATATTTAGAAAACCCACGTATACCGATACAATTATTCACGCAAGTTCAAATCAGTCATGGAATGTAAAAATGTCCACTTTTCATAGTATGACCCACAGACTTCTAACGATTCCACTTAAAAAAGACAGCTATGAAAAAGAACTTAATATTATCAAAAATATCGCAAGGAATAATGGATATCAGCCAAGCATCATAGATAAAATGATAAAAAACAAGATTAAGAAAAACAACACCAAACATTTTTATGCCGCAACACCCGAAAAAGATTCTAAAAATTGGCATGCTATAAACTATATTCACAAATTAAGTTCAAGAATCACAAATCAGTTAAAGAACGAAAATATTAATATTATCTCTGTTAATAAGAATAATCTTGCATCGATGTTAAACAATAACAAAGAAAGAGCAAAATTTTGTGACAAATCTGGAGTATACGAAATTAAATGTAATATGTGTGACGCTATTTATATAGGCCAAACGGGTCGATCGCTCAATGATAGGCTAAAAGAACATAAATATTCAATTTTACACAATCAGAGAAAGACGGGCTTTGCCGAACATTGTATAGACCAGAACCATTTTTTTAACATTAATAATACCAAATTAATGCATAGCTGCAATAAAAGCAGGCTGTTAAATTACCTGGAAATTTTCGAAATTAAAAAAGCCATATACGACGGCAAAAACCTAACAAACACCCAGCTAGACTTCGGAAATACTCCAATTATTGATAGCGTAATAAATTTAACGAGATGAAAAAACCGACTTCCATTAGACAGCACTTTGAAACTTTAGTTTAGTTTATACATAACTCTCTTTGAGAATGGTCGCGAGGCCGAAACATGTTAGAGAATATCTGGAATATATTGTGAAACAAATACCAAGTGTTTTAATTATTATCATTGTTACTATGTTTCACCAAGAGCCAACCGCGCAATCAATCAAAACAATTTTTTTAATATTGACGGTATAGTTCCTTACAGCCAATCGGATACAATTATCCACAAGTTTATCTCTAAGTTGGTTGAGGTATTTGCTCTTAATCACTCTCGTACTGGAGAAAGAAGATTCACACATATAGCTCGAACTGAATAACTGATTTACTTTTAAGGCAACGCTAACTAAAACAGGATTTTTGTCTTTACTTACTAAAGAAGAGTGAGTCAACCAATTACACCATTAATCGGTGGCGTAACTATACCATTTGAGGCCCGTGGCAAATTCATTGGATGGGGCTCTCCCAGTAAAAATCGTCACGTAATTTAATTTTAATAAATCACTTAAGTAGTTACCCAACAGTATTACTAATATTCTGTGCATTTTAGTTAAATATCTAATAAATGTTATTTTCAAAAGCATATATAAATATATATATTTATTAATAAAATTCTTTTCTCCGAGCTTTCTGTACCGCTAAAGTATTAATAACATCATCAAAGTTTAAAGATAGGGCCATAGAATTTTCAATAGACAGAATAGCCAAGTTACGTAGCCTGTCTTATCCCATAGAGTTTCTTAAATAGGTTTTTATTAATTTTAGTTTCGAACATGATCTTTCAGCACTAGCTGTGGTCACAGGAATTGTAACAAACAACATTAATGCAGTACATACTTCAGGAAAGCTGCACGACATAAAATGATTCTTTATTATTAATAAATCAGCGAGTTCTCGAATACACGAAGACAACTCTATTTCGTCTCTGAAGGTGGACCGAAAACTGAGAATTTCCCTGGCAAATGATTCAGATATGCCTTTTATATATATCAACAAAATCTAGAGCTTTTTTAATAGTTCAGTATCATTTAAAGTTTGCAAAGTGGCAGGTTGCAAAACACTGAAATTGGAAACAATTTCATTCATTGGAACGAAACTTGCGATTTCACTTGATTAATAATGATGTCCAATCCTCGATAAAATATGTTCACTTTGAACAAACTTTCCGGATCTTGGAGACGCTCATCTTCGCAAAGTTCGTGAAAATGGCGTTTCATCTTCCTCTGACGAATTTTAGAAAATTCAGGATTGATGGACCATTTTTCTGCTATTTGCTTCCCTTTTTAAATTTTCAAATTCATGTCTATACCTTTTCAATTCGTCCAGACAAATTTTCAAACGTTTTAAGTCATTTGAAAGATCATTGGCTTAAGTGCTTTAGAGGCTGCATCGATAGTTTGTAGAATTTTGCAATGAAAAATCATAATCATAAAAAACATAATAAAATTGTAGTTATCGATGTTCTTCTTGAGTGAAATAGCTTCATTTCTTTCATCTGATTTGCAATTTAACAGAACTGTTTTCGTTAGCGCTTTTTGGACTTCAACAAACCGTACTTTTAAAGTAAAAATTGCATCATAACGCCCCGCCCATCTAGTAGGGTTCAATGTTTTTAATGTTATCGAAGTTGAAGACTCCCTTTCTTTATCAGATATAAAACTTGATAAGATATTCCATCTTTTGATACTATGCCCAAAAAAAATATAAATTTGTTGAACTGTTTCAAAAAATGTTACATATCAATAACCTCTCTTACTGCATCGATATCTTTTATGACTTTTTGAACTCCACCACAAGTGCCTTTCATTGTGTTAACACCATCATATGCATGTCATCGACAGTTATTTAGAGGTATATTTTTGTCATTTATGGATTTTGTCATTTTGGATGTCATTTTGTCATTTATGGCAGTTTGGCCCTTAACTTCATGAAATCCTAAAAATGACTCTTTAATGACGAGCACCTTTGGGATTCCATTTTCGTCTTTTTCGATCAAACAATAACGGTAAATTTCACACATTCGATCTGTTTTTGAAATATCTTGAGTCGTATCGAATATGATAGGGTAAAATGGTGCGGCATTTATTTCATTTATGAGTGCATTTTCTATTTTTAGAACCAGAACAGAAATGAGCTCATTTTGTATTTTTAACTTAAACTGTTGTTTGCTTAACAATTCTTGTAAAATCGGATCGTATTTTGCTAATAACTCAACAATACTCAAAAAGTTTCCTCGGGAACTTGGATCATTGCTAGTTGCCATTTCTCTCTGGCCACGAAAGGCTAAATTACACGTTGAAAGTGTCAGAGTAACATCAAAGAGTCTAGAGAGTCCTTGGCGCCAAAAAGATTTTTCTTTCTTGATCATGGACTCTTGCTCTTCATCTAGTGTTCCATTAAGCCGTCATTGTTAATACGTAAGACAAGAATCCAGGTGCATTTTCGATGTCTCGTGTCTTTATATGGCGTCTACAATACGTTTCCAGTCATCATAGCCTTCCATCCAAACATTTTGTATTTTTTTAGATGCCCGATTTGCGAATAACCAACATGGTTCACTCAATTTTTTTTGAAAAGATCTATTGTCACTGTCTTTTAAGAAAGGACCCTTAGGTTTACAATGTCCGTTTTCGATCACAAACCGTTTCACTTGATCATTTAGTTCTTTACCCTTATTAGTAATATATGGTGAAGATGCAATATTGTTCTCAATAAAATATGCTACCTTGTTGTGGTTGTTCTGGATCTGGATATACACTGGTGTCGCGTGCTACATCTGATATACTGTTACTTTTAGTTACATCCAATTCTTCACTTTCGGAGCACTGTACACTCGCTTTTTCATCAATCAAGTCATCATTCTTAAAGTACTGACTAATTTTAGGTAACTTTTTATTTTTTTCTTCAGACTCCATCTTTTTCTTTCATTTTTCGCTCCCACTTAGATATTTTCTAGAACTAGATATGTTGATATCTATCTTTCACAATTAACTTTATTTTGCCTCTATTTGCAGATTCAATAAAACAAAAACTACGAAAAATCAAAGATACAAATGACCAATTATCATAACAATCAAACGAAGAATGCGTAGTAGAGCCCTCTGTACTTAAAAAATAGAAATCCGGGATTCCCCTAACATCGTGCGTCGCTAGCCCGCCAGCGCCACAAAAAAGTACTTTCTTGGTTAACCAAATTCGAAAATTCCCCGAGCATCACTAGCTCGCCCGCGCCACCAAAGAACCGCGACAAAAAATGAAACAACCAATGGATGCGTTCTAAAATGGAGTAGACAGAACAATCCATAATAACTTTGGAAGAAGTGAATTTATCGAAAAAGGTTAAGATTCCTTTTTGGTAACGCATTCAATTTCCTTTAAGAATATATATGGTATTTTTTCAAATATTGATTCGTTCATTAGTTAAAAAATTTGAAATTTGAAAAGTACAATTGTAAAAACAGATCAATGTTCAAGGCATGATTACATGGAAACGGCTTGTTTGACGTAATTTATAATAAGATCTTTTTTGTAGAGAATTCAATTCCCTTCAAGCATATGTAGTGCTCAAATTTTCAAATTGATGGTTTAGGAGTTTTGGACGAGAGATGCGATTGCTATTAAAAAACCGAAAGTTGCGATGATACACTTCTTAATATAAGTATTAAGGGCTCTAACTTTTACAATATTTTTTTTGTCATCACAAATAATATTTTCGGTATGCCTTTCAAAAAAAAAAAATAGTCGATTTTTTTGGCCCAATCTAATATTTACTGTTATCCGTTTAATGGATGAAAAGTATTTTATATCAAATTTAATATGTTGAAAAATATATTGCGAGTGGGTTGGCTAAAAAATCCCTGGCCAGACTATGATTGATTAAAAATTCAAAAATGACTTTTTTAAAGATTGCACTCATTTGTTTAAGAAACAAATTTTATACCAACCAAAGCATGAAGCCTATAGAATATGCAAACGTTAGGTTGTTAATTTTTTCCTAGCGTAACTATTGGGTTGTCAGGTATAAACAGGTAAGACGATACTAGTAATTTACGCTCATCTGTTTAATAAATAAATATTATATCAAAATAAAGGTAATTTTATTGCGAACACGATGATATAGGGTTGTCTGCAAAAAATGTGGTTTGAATTCCTGTTGGCGAGCTTTAAAAAGCGAAATATTGGTGTTATTAAAAATGTGCGACAAAAAGAGAGGACGCAGCATTGCAGCTGCGCGCGGCTAATCCGTCGGATGCATCGGATTGCATTTGCGTGCAATGGAGAAGGATAGCGATAAACTAGTAAATGCTGCGCATTATTTTGAAGCTGTTAACCCCAATTTTTGGAATTAACAAAACTTGCTACTAGGTATCGTTGTTATTTATTGACAATATATTGTGATATAAAATGTCAAAAAAGTGTTTCTTGTGTGACTCGGACGACTCTGTAATTGATTTCAATGATGAAACTTTTAAAAATTGTTCATTGAAGTTGGCCTTTCGTAAAAAAAAAAAGAACTTTAAATACAATGAAGTTGAGCTAACCAAGAAAAAAATAACCATCACCTTGATTGCATCCAAATTAAGTCAAAGTCTACCCGCTTTTCATGCATTTACAAGTTGTGATTACACGGCAGCATTTTACAATAAAGGAAACGTTAAACTTTTTAAATTATTTTCCAAGAATGAAACGTACCAAACAGTTTTTGCAAGAAATACTCAAAAAATATAATCGTGGTGTGTCAGGTGACGAATCTTGGATCTAGGCGTATGAGCCCGAAAGTAAACAACAGTCGACTGTATGGGTCTTGCAAAATGAGCCAAACCCAACAAAAGTTGTTCCCGCAAGAAATACTTCGAAGCAAATGGTCGCCTCATTTTTGACTAAATGGGTATGTGGCTACAGTGCCACTAGAGAATCGTAGAACGGTCAATTCTACACAACCATTTGTTTGCCAGAAGTCTTTGAAGAAATAAGAAAAAACAATCAGCTACGCAGGATCATTCCTCACCATAACAAAGTGAGCTCTCACATATCGGACTGAACAACTCAATATTTAACCGGTCAAAACATCGAGTTGATGCTTCGTCCACCGTAAAGTCCTGATTTGGCACCCAATGATTTCCTTTTGTTCCTGTCCGTAAAGAATAAGCTACATGGGCAACGATTTTCGACGCCAGAAGACGCGGTTGAGGCGAAATGGGAAAAGTGCTATGAAAATTGGTTCAAACGTATGCAAAAGTGTATCGATATTTTGAAAAACAATAAAACCATTTTCAATGATAAATATTTGTTTTTATTTATTATTCCGGATACATAAATAGCAACCCTCGTATGATACTTATCCCACCCTGCATATAAAATTATTTACAACTGCAATTCCAAAGATGCGATTTCGAAAACTTTTCATTGTGCCCTCGTACTATATCGATTCTATACTTAAAATGAGATCTGATCATGATATCGTTAAATCCAAATTGAATCACGTAACTAACCGAACTCGTTTTTCCCGGATTCGAACTTTCGCGTTCACGCCGCCGATAATTTCCCCCACCACGATCAGCCGGTTCAATAAGCCACGACTTCCACGAAACTTCCAGAAACCACCAGACGGTGGAGAATAGAAGATTTTCTGACGCGGAAAATGCTTTGGAAGTTTGGCGAAACCCTTTGAAGATGATGATGATGATGATGATGATGATACCCTGCTGGTAGTTGTTAAACACGAAATACCGTTCGACGTCGTTATTAAGAGTGAGGCGGGAGGAATGTGCGAAAGGGACGGAGATGGAGGGGAGTTTATTCCAACTTTGGATTGGTATGGGCATTGATTGAATAACAGACTTGATATATAGTTAAAAATTATTTGTTTTAATTCAATATAATCAATTTCATGTTATAAATTATTTAAATTGTCTAATATACTCATAGTCCAGTTACATTAGGGGTTTTGTTTCACCTCGAAATGAGAGATAATAAGCTGTAAACATGTACAAACCTTTATTTTGGCATTCTAAAAGTTGTCTCAAAAGTTTCATAAAATCTCGTGTCTGCATAATAAGATATTCAAGGTCAAAGTTCAAAACATAGATTTTTCGCAAATATCGCGCTTCCTATGGTTTCAGTGATATTTGCATTTATTATAAAAATTGTAGAGCATAAAATTCTGTACAAATTTTGATTCAAACATTTTTTAATACGCTCAACCCTTTTTGAGATAGAGGGCGGAGAGTGCGCATGCTCCTCCAAAAGTTTCGATAAATATTCCCGTTCTAAAAAACACATTCTATATTTGCATTCATTTAGTGGCTGTGACACGACGTCTGCGTTGCTTAAAAAAGGGGGAAAAACTTTCATTAGAGTATTAGAAAAATTCCCAACTTCAATCAACTGGTTCTGTACAAACATTGTATGAAAATGGAGTACACATCTTGTTGGCAGAATATAATGCTCCAATGTTCCCCGTCATGGTGGGAAATGTCAAAATCTCATTTGGCATTTTCAAGTGTTGTCCGCTTCGACTGAAGAGAACTCTTCAGTCCTACACAGAAGCAACGGATCGATACCCGGAATGATTTAGAAACATATCTTAAGACGTGGCACGAGATTTTATGAGACTTTTCAGACAATTTTTAGAATACCAAACTTGAAGAGATTTACCACTAAACACCAAATCACTTTTTTGAACTTCTCAACGCACGTTTCGCTAACCATGTTAGCATTTATCAGGAGATTATTTAATCTAATAATCTAATCTAATTAATCTAATAACATTAAATCATCTCCTGATGATGCTAACATGGTTAGCGAAACGTGCGTCGAGAAGTTCAAAAAATGTGATTTGGTGTTTAGTGGTAAATCTCTTCAAGTTTAATGTTTCACACCAAAGGTTCCAATAGAAGAATTGAACTTTTAGAATGCCGAAATAAAGGTTTATACAAGTTTACAGCTTATTATCTCTCATTCCAAGGTTGACATCCTCCTTTTTGGCTTAAGTTACTGTACTACTATATCTAGAGCTGTTTCTCAAGATGCACTAAATATTTGGAAAATAATATAATAAAATATACACTTATTTCAAAGCACACGCTTATTTATGGATCGTTCGAAAAGTTGTCGGTGTGATAAAGGCACAAAATATAAAAAATGTCTAATTTTTTAAAATTTTCTGCATAGTGATATTACAATTCGATAACCATTATCTTGATTTTTCCTTAGCACGATTAATTTGCGAGAGAAGAAAAAAATGGTTTATTCAAAGTATGCGCCATCGCTAGCTGTTCATTTTTCCTATCTCTCTGTCAATTTGTTAATGTCCCTTCAGAAAACTTGCACATCTTTTGAGGTGGTTCAGTCATCATGGCTTCTCCGTAATTATTGAAGAGTTTCATTGAAAATGCGTCAGTCATCGATGAAAACAAGTGGTAGTCGGAAGGGGCCAAGTCTGGTAAGTACGGCGGATGGGGCAAGAGCTTCCAGCCAAGTGCAGAAATGGTGTCTCTGACCGCTTTCGCTGAGTGATGAGGCGTTGTCGTGATGTAAAATCACTTTTCCGTGTCTTGTAGCCCATTCTAATCACTTTTCGATCAAAGCATAGTTCAAATTGATTATTTGTTGACGGTAGCGAACGGTATTAACTGTTACACCTGGTTTCAGAAGCTCGTGGTACATGACACCGTTCTGATCCCACCAAATTCACAGCATCATCTTCTTTCCAAAGCGATTCGGTCTTGCGGTCGATGTTGATGGTTGTCCTGAATCAACACATGAAAATCTGCGATATCTCGAAATATATCCATTTTTCGTCTCCATTCATGATCTGATGCAAAAAAGTGTTCTTTTATGCCGAGTTTATGCAAAACTTCGCACACCGTTTTTCGTTTTTCTGTCTGTCGTTCAACTGGAATAATGCACAATGTACAATGTGGTAGCTGTAGTTCGGCGACCCACACTTAACCTCTCTGCCATTTGTTGAATTTGCATATCGTCTTCTTCCAACAATGGAATGGACATCTACAACATTCCTTTTTTGTAATAGAATGTTGATTTTCTTAGCAGGACTTATTGAAAAATGATTATTTTAATTTCTTCATTCAATATAAACCAGTTTTTTTTTAATTAAATTTAAATAAATAAGCAATAATTGGCAAAGATTTTTTTTGTTAGAAACTTAAGCAAATTTAAATTTAACTGAGGTAGCCTATACTTTATGGAAATTCATTTTAAATAAATAAGCAAAGAGTAATATCTAAAAATTTCCACTATATTTAAAATTGTATGTATGACAATTCTTTCGACACACTGTGCCTTTTTCAAATACAATACTAAACTAGCAGTTTAGTATAGTTTGTACTTGAAAAAGGCACTGTGTGTTGAAACAATTGTCATAGATTGTCAATTGACAGATAAATTTAAATATAGTGGAAATTTTTAGATATTAATATTGTATTAATATTGTATGTTGATAATTGTTTCGACACACAGTGCCTCTTTCAAATATAATATTAAACTAGCAGTTTAGTATAGCTTGTATTTGAAAATGCTGTGTGTCGAAACAATTGTCATACATACAATTTTTAGATATAGTGGACATTTTTAGATATTAATCTTTGCTTATTTATTTAAGCAGATTTGACTGTTACAGTTTTGATCAAATTTATTCTTGCTGCTTTGAACTACATAATGCCTTTTTCCAAATTCATATACGAGGCTACAGTGAAAAGTGGTATACTTTTTAAATTGAAAATCGACATAATTTGCAATATAATCTGCTAGTTTAGTTTGACGCCATTTCGCCCAGCAATTTTGCTTTATGCGTTTCCCCCTGCCCTTCTTTTATGTCCATAAAGAGTACGACCTAATGTGAATTTCTTTCGATCCAGGTTATTTTTTTCATATTTGGAAAGAGAAAGATCTTCAACAAAGCCAAGTCCTCGTATTTTTATAAACTTTTCGTAATATTTAACCAATAATGCAGCATAATAGTCCCCTGTGACCTCGACATTCCCTTTTCCAAATAATAAATAAGTATAATATAATGCCTCGCAAATTGCAGAAGACAGTGGCCATGTCCTTTCCAGCAGCTGGAAGAGCCATATCCTTCTTCAGGACAAGTTCGCGGGGTAAAATCCACTGTTATGACTGTTTTCTCGTTTGTAGTGTATAATGAAAGATACAAGTTTCATCAACAGTTACGAATCACCCCAGAAATGCATTCGGATTGTGCTTATACATGTCTAAATACTTTTTTGAAGTGATGAGTAGATTCTAATTTTGGCCCGCAGTGTGCAAATGCGCCACCTATCACGCTGGTAAATTTCTCATGTTCAAATGCTCATGTATGATGTTCCGTACGTATTTCATTCAGATGGATATCGTGGATTTTATCGACCATGTCCTCAGTATTGAGCACAATGAAGCGTCCTGGGCGTGGAACGTCACTCGTGATAATTCAACCACATTGAAATCTTGTAGATCAGATAGAAACCATGAAATGTGAAGGAGCAGAGTGTGCATTTTAGTTTTCAACTTTCCTTCGATTTGCACCATGGTTCCCCAAAAAGTAGTGTTTAATCGACACACGAAATAGGTTTTTTCCCAAGATAGGAAAAATATTGAAGTTATCTGTTTTCGAAGACTGTCAAAACAAAACTTAATAATCTGAAAAGTTACCAGTCTCAACATGAAGATGGCGTTACTCGTCAAAAATATTCTGGTAATCATTACTTACGAAAAATTCTCACCAATGGTCGATTGTGCCAACCATCAAAAGGCAAGTGCCAACATTTCATGACAATCTGTCTACTAGTTCCCGAGTTGTTGTGCTTTAAGTGACGCTTATGTTGTTTGCAAAGCAATGGAAAAAAATAATTTTGTGTGTTACTTAACCTTTAACTAAGGGCTATGGTGTAGTACACCACGAGTACAAAATGTTCTGCCTTTTATGTAAAATAGAATCTACGCATGCGCTGCTCGACGTAACCTATCGCCAAAGCATCACCTTCTACCTGTTTAAGTCGCTATTTGATTTTCGCAAAGGTTCATTCACTGTTTGCCTTAGGCCGCACTACGACTAAATCGTCATGGTTTTTAACCGCGTGATTTTGAGAATCAAGAAAACTAATACAATTAATTTTAAAAATATGAAATGTTACAAAATAGCTCGTTTTTTTCTATTTCTTTATATTAAAGCAACAATACATACTGCTCTCTTGAAATCCGTCTTCAAACTGTGAAAATCGCGGACAGTTTCGCGGCTTTTAATCGCAGTGTGTGCGTCTCAAGCGGTTTCGCGATTAACCGCCCGCCGGAAAAAACCGTAGTGCGGCCTAAGCCTTTAGTGAATATTTGCCGGTTATCACCACGTGCATAGTTATGTACGTGAATTTTACTACATTTTAATTTTTCATTATTTACAAGATAGCTATTTTTGCGTTAAACAGCAAATTTTATACAAAGTATATACATCATAAGAAACTAAAATTTATGATTTTCGAATTGTTAAATATGAATTTGTTGTAATTTCATAACCAAAAAATTTAATTAAAAAGAAATTGTAAGCCAAATATTGGCGGTTTTGAAACTAGTATGCATCTTAACTCTGATAATCATCTCGAATTTTAGTGATATCATTATCGTATCCTTCATAAATGTAATATAAGGTCAAAATTAAAGAAATGTGTTTCTTCATGTTTGTAACCAATTTCGTTTTAACTAATTTCGAAACTTCGTACCTCTAATTTTAAAAAACCTTATTTTATAGGAAACATGTACCGGTTAGAGACCCTAATCATCTCACAGAGGATGAGCTCAGAGTTATGGCTCAAACTATATTTGACGAAGAATCTGAAGAAGTTGGCGAAGAACCAGATACTTTGTCAGACAAACGTATCGAAGAAAGTGATCAAATCAGAAATGGAAGGAGACAGCAACAATAATACAATATGCACAGACATTGGGACATGGAGTACTTCATAGAGAAAGACAAAAACTATCACTTTTATAGCTGGTGTATAAAATACACCGTGCATTGCTTTTTGATTAAGAAAAATACCGTTGAAACAAAACAATGGATTGATAAACAATACCCGGACTCTGCCTGAGGAAAATCACCCATAATTGATTGAAAGCTGACTTCAAACGTGGCTGTACAAGCACCGATAGTGCTGTATGCTCTGGTAGTCTCCAAATGAGGTGGTTACACCCGACAACATCACAAACATTCATACAATTATTTCGCAAAACCGTAAAGTAAAGCTGCAGAGGAGTCTGATATCATGAAGATGTCAAAGGAAAGTGTTTACCACATTTAGCATGAACATTTGAGAATGCGTAAATTGCTATCGAAATGGGTACCGCGTTTGCTCACAGCTGACCAAAAACAACAAAGTATTGTTGATTTTGAACAATGTTTGGAGCTAATTATTTGAAACAAAAAGGATTTTTTCATGCGGTATGTGACAATGTGGATCCATCACTACATTTCGGAGTCAAATCGACAATCAGCTAAATGGACAGCAGTCGGTGAAAACGACCAAAGACACAACCATCCGCAGGCAAGATTATGGCCTGTATATTTTGGGATGCATATGAGATATTGCTCATCCATTATCTCGAGAAGGATAAAACCATCAATAACAAATATTACATAGCGTTATCGGTGTGTTTGAAGGACAAGATCGCAAAAGAAATGCTCGAAGGTGTTCCAGGTGTTCTCCAGATCTGGCCCCCCGCGACTGTTTCCAGTTCTCAGATCTCAAAAAAATGTTCGCTGGGAAGCAAATTTCGCTCCATTGAAGCAAGAGCAAGGCAAAGAGAAATCGTTCTAAAAAAAAGGTGTAAAAATGCTAGAAAACATTGGAATGCTTGTATAGCTCTTCTTCTTGGAGAATATATTGATGAATAAAGTCGAAATTTGCAAAAAAAAAATGTTTTATTTGCCAGACCGAGGAGTTCTTGACCGATGTGTTAGATATGGCGGAAATATTCAAGGTTATCTTTCAACACATGCGCAAATATATTACCAAAATATCTTCGACGAGTAACGCCATCTTCGTGTTGAGGCTGGAAACTTTTCACACTACCCCGTATTGGCTTGACATTTGTGGAGCGTTCTTAGAAAGGAACGTATTTTTCAGAAATATAATCTGAAAAGTATTTGATCAAACATCAAGGTGAAAGGCAAGGTCGATTTATTATTTTAAAAACTCCAATGTTTTCTTCACGTTCTCCATTCCTATGCTTGCATCCCATACAATTTTGTCAACGCTAAGGGGACCCTTTTGTGGGATAAATTATTACAAGATGTTTCAAGAAATTTCCTGTCCGGTCACAACTGATACAAGTGTGTTCCGAACGATGCACCGACAAGTTAAAAATCCATAAATAATTCCTGGGCAAAGTTGGAAACTGAACCAGACTGCTTGGAAATGTGATGCCCATGAATATTCAATCGACGAGGGGTTGAAATTATGTAATCAAAACCGAAACGTACTGCATAATTGATGGAAAATTAGCGAAATAAAAATGGGGGTCTTCGCATTAAATTATCGCCTAACGAATGTCTTAGTTTTCAAAATATATTCAAATATTTTGGTTACAATATACTATATAAGGTTCTTCAACAAGGAGGTTTTTTGCCAGCTAATTTAGTATAAACGTGGAGAAGGCGAAAAGTTTACTTTCGGTTACTTTTCCGATAGAGAGGGATGAAATCGAAAATTGATTGCATCTCTGAGAAGCAGTTTTCTTTCTAGTAACGTTTCATGAATTTCAACCAAATGATGCACCAAAAAACCTAATACAAAAATCAGTCAGACGTTCCAAAATAAAGTGCTTCGTAGTATTGTCATTGTCATTGTCCCGTCGTACATCCGAAATGAAGCCATCCATCGAGACCTGAAAGCGCCTAAGGCCGAAGATAAGATCAAGAAGTTTGCAAGGAAACATCAGAATAGGCTGGAAAGCCATGAAAATGTCGAAGTGATCTCGTTACTCGACAACAACGGACTTATTCGGCTGCTGAAGAGACTAAAACCGTTCGAATTAGTGTAGTGATAATGAAGGGTGCCTTGAATTTATTCTGTGAGTGTGTCAATCACATGAAAAGAGTGATTAGTATATTGTGGAGCACGTCGCTGAACATGCATCTACCAAACAGACTAAGATAAAAAAATCTGGTTTCTACGTAAATAAAAAACATATCGTGATATTCGCGTACAGAATTCAATTTTGGTTTCAAATGGAATTTAAATACACAAAGTGATACACACTGAAATAATTAAAGCCTTTAATAATATTCCCCTTTGTCGAGGAGGTCATCTCAATTAGATAATACGTCGCCATATTCATTTTTTAGCTGATATATGGCTGCTTCTGAATTAAAAAAAAAATGTTTTGACAATATTCATCAGTTTATTTGCCGTTCATTCGTGGAGTGATAACCAATTATTATATGCCATATATGCTTTTAACATATTCGCTTGAAAAACCTATAATACTGATCATAGCTTTTCAATCGGCGATTTAATAAATTTGCAATTTTTTTCGCGAAAACCCATTGGTTTTTGACCCTTATTGTAAGAAACTTTTTTATTTGAAATGATGTCAAGAATTGTCGGTTAAATCTGCGAAAGGTATTTTCCTTACACTCTGTATATATATATATATATATATTGTAGTGTTAGATTTCCTTGGATTGCGTCCAATGAGGCAGCAGTAGCTGAGTGTTATCACACACCCAACCATTGGGTTCCACAATATCATGTGGAACACACAACAACCTGCGTCTCCGCCTAAATGAACACATTATTCATTTGTTCATGTAAGCGGAGGCGCAGGTTATTGTGTGTTCCACATGAGATTGTGGAACCCAACGGTTGGGTGTGTGATGACACCCAGCTACTGCTGTCTCATTGGACGCAGTCCAATAAAATCTAACACTACATATATACGTCATCCGACGGGAGGTCGGCGAAAACATGAGTTGTTGGCTGTGGATAGGGTCTCCCTATTCTTGATGGTATAGTATATGTCGGCGCCCTGAAGAGTCTGAACCTCGAGAGACGAAACATATGTCATCCAGTTGAAGGGATAGGTGGGGCTCCTTCCCACTCCTAATATAGGTTCGCTCCTCATATATATATATATATATATATATATATATATATATATATATATATATATATATATATATATATATATATATATATATATATATATATATATATATATATATATATATATATATATATATATATATATATATATATATATATATATATATATATATATATATATATATCTATATATATATATATATATATATATATATATATATATATATATATATATATATATATATATATATATATATATATATGAGGGTGATCGTTAAAAATTAAATTTTTTCCGACGCCCCAAAAAAACCATCCTTTAGGGCCAGTTCTACAATACAAGAATATACCAGGTATAAGCTATACTTGGAATAAACCCCCGTTACGCACGTTCTACAGAACGGGCGGGCTATGGGCATTCCAAATTTTATTCCAACTATATCTTATACCTGGTATATTTTTGCATTGTAGAACCAGCCCTTAGATGAGAAAAATACGGGGCAATTTTTTTTAACAAAAATAACACGTGCCTTAAAACGGCCTAAGTTCATTTTTTAATAAAATCGTAGTTTTTTGTAAGAATCTCTTAATGTATACGGATTTTAGAAAAAGATATACAAGCAATTTTGTAGGAAATTAAATTCTCTACAAAAAAGGTCCTTTCCATTTTCTTCATAAAATTCATATTTATGGAGATGTTTTCGATAATAAATTCATTAACTCCATATAGCCAACATTTTGAGACCTACCTACAAACGTCATTTTTTTAAAAATATAATAAATTTTGTAACTTTTTTTATTATATTTCAACTATATTTCAGAAAAAATTATATTGTTGGGTCTTAAAATGTTGACTATATGGAGTCAGTGAATTTATTATTGAGAATATCTCTGTAAATATCAATTTTATGAAGACATGAAAGGACCTTTTTTGTAGAGAATTTAATTTCCTACAATTGCTCCATATTGTTCCTACATATTTTTCTTAAATCCGTATACTTTAAGGGATACTTACAAAAAACTATGATTTTATCAAAAAATTAACTTAGATCGTCTTGAGGCACGTGTTATGTTCGTAAAAAAAATTCCCCCGAATTTTTTCATCAAAAGAAAGTTCTTTGGCGCGTAGGAAAAAATTTAATTTTTAACGACCACCCTAATATATGTGTGTGTATATATATATATATATATATATATATATATATATATATATATATATATATATATATATATATATATATATTACACAAATCTTTCACCCTTTCTCCACGTGGTGCCACCGATCGCCTTCGCCGAACTGTCAACCATGCGACGTCACGTGTCTCTCGGGACCGGTTTCTAGCCTTTCAGCCGAGCTCTAGACGAACGCAAGGAAAGCAGTTCGGAGAGGCATATATATATATATATATATATATATATATATATATATATATATATATATATATATATATATATATATATATATATATATATATATATATATATATATATATATACATATATATATATATATATATATATATATATATATATATATATATATATATATATATATATATATATATATATATACATCAAATTAAAAAAACCGTTAAAACAGGGAGTAAAATAATTTACGCCCCATGGAGACCACAAACCAAACGATGAACGATGAGCGAACTTCGTACTGAAACAACAGTAAACATAAAACGCTGGTGATCTTTCGGATTTACAGGTTAAATGATCGATAGTGTGGCATCCACTTGAGCGACCTCTACATAATCGCTTTCAAGTTTAATCGACGAAAATTTCGCTGATAATTATTTATCTCCGCACAACAGAAACATATACGTTCCCATATTTGTTTATTTATAGTTTTGTAAGTGTAAATTGTTCGAGGTCGCCGAACTAATTTGATACTGTGAATTTAGTTATCATGATGTACCGGATCATTCATTATTTTAAGTTCACTTGAATATATAATGGATGATCTGGCAGTAAATAAGATATTATGAAAATACTTTGATATGAACAAGAATATTTTGGATTTATACTAGGGAGTAACAAAAGTAGTTGCGTTTTTGAGGTTGTAAATCACTGTTTCAACTTTGGCACCATTCAACGGTAGATTTCTTCTAGTTTGCTATAAACAAATTTTTGAACTATTTGATTTCTCAAATAGCCGCCGAAAGATTACCCGTGCGTCATTAAATGACGTTATCGATTGCCTATATCGTAGACATTGTTCTAATATGTTCTTTTTCTTTACCCAACGAGAGAAAAAGGAGATAAAAAATCAATACGTATGTCTTCGGGTATGAACAGTACGTTACTATAGCGTTGCAGCGAGGTAAAAAGAGAAAGTAACAAATAATTAAAAGGTGTTTGTTACATACCGGTGGTTAAATCACTTTTATTATAAAATAAAAGTGATAAATAACAAAGTGTAAAATTGTTTTATTCCTTTTTAAAAAATGAACTATCACAAAGTAACGGACAAATCAATCAATAATTCCTCTATAGAGTTCAACGGTCCTCTTTTGGTTGTCCTTTGAGTTGTTTTGTTGTGTTTTAATGAAATTTTGTGCTATAAACTCCAGTTTTATCGTAAAATAAGTTCTTATAATAACTACTATTTTTGATTATTTTGTTATCGGTAAATATTTGTTAATTTGTGAAGATTCATAAAGTTTTATTTCCTTCAATAATTCTAACCTAACCAAAGACATTTTATTACAAATGTTTAATAAAAACAGAATTTATGTTGGCTAATTCTAAAAACATACTGAAAGATAAACAACCGTTTCAAAATAATAACGGAAATATAGTGTCAACTTTTAAGGTATCTATATCTGTTTTAACATTTTGTGTGAATTCAGATAATATCGGGAAAAACACTGAAATCGTAAGCCCAACAATTTGTGCTATATGTTTTTGAATATTTCGAAATGGAAAAAAGGAATGGTGGGCCTTTAGAGCCTCTTTTAACCATTCAAGAGGTAAATAATACCTAATTTGATTACGTTTTACTTATATTGAATTATCACATCGTAATATTTTTTTTAGAGAGTTGCAGCAGCATTGAAAATATCAAGGAAGACTGTGTATTCTATTAAGAAAAGAAATGAACATCAACCAGTTATTTCTTCTTCTGGAAGAAGCAGACCTCGTGCAAACACTAAAACAACATACTTACTCGAAGGAAATAAAATGGAAGTTTGAAATAATTTGTACAATATGTTTATATAATTAGATGATACTTTTGTAATAAATATGTGATATGTTTGTAATAAATGTGTAATGATACTGTTTAAAGACCCGAATATTCCCACAGCTTAGTAACATTTTCATCATATAAAAATGGCTCTTAACAACAATGTTTATAGAGTAGATAAAAATAACAATTTTGACCAATACCAAAATTATTTAATTAATTGTTTTGACCAATAACAAAACAATTTCATTCATTGGCTATTTCACTAAAATTTCGTAATAACTTGAAATTGTCCGTACAATTTTAATCTACAAAAATCTCCGATCTATGACATAAAACTTTACAATTTCATGACACACACTCGAAATTTTACGAGTGTTTATCGAATTATAACAGGACGTTTTATAATTTCATGTTATATATATATATATATATATATATATATATATATATATATATATATATATATATATATATATATATATATATATATATATATATATCATCGTCATCAGCCTGTGTCGATCCACTGCAGGATGAAGGCCTCTTCATCATGCTTCTTCTGCCACTCGGGTCCAATCCATCTGTTGTCCCATCGCCTCACTATATGGCCTGCCCATCTCCATTTCAATTGATTTACTCTTCCAATGATGTCACACACTTTTGTTTGTTCCCTGATCCATGAGCAGGACTTCCTGTCTCGTCTTGTAATGCCAAGCATACATCTTTCCATTCCCCGCTGTGCTACCCGAAGTTTTTGAATTGATTGCGATGTGAGCGTCCAGGTTTCACTTCCGTATGTCATAACGGGTAGAACGCACTGATCAAAGACTTTTCTTTTCAGGCAAAGTGGGAATCTGCTCTTAAACACTATGTTGAACCTGCCAAATGCCTGCGAGCCACATTTAACACGTCGTTCCACCTCCCGGGCAGTATCCTCTCCATTGAAATCCTCTGCACAAGATATATAAAATGGTCCACAATCTCCAAATCCCAATATCAGGTTCAATCAGGTATTGAACATAACCTGACTCTTTTTCAGGTTCATTTTCAAGCCAAATGATTCGCCGGCCCCTTGCAGCTCCTGTATACCTCTTTGTAGTTCCTCCGAGTCTTGTGAAAGCAGAACGATATCATCTGCAAATCTAAGATGGTTTAAGTTTGCACCATTGATATTTACACCATCCTGTTCCCAATCCAGTTTACGGAATATTTCTTCAAGGCCAGCCGAGAAAAGAATAGGCGATATCGCGTCACCCTGCCGTACCTCGTTCTACATTAATTCCCACTCGTCACCTCGTTCTACATTAATTCCCACTTCAAGATCATCAAGTTGAATTGTCGCTGTAGCTCCATGGATATCGATCCTAGTAGGTTTACTTATGTAATGTCTACCCCCTGGTTCAGCAATGCATCCATTATGGCCTGCTTTGAGATTAAGTCAAATGTTTTTTCGTAGTCGATAAAAGCCAAGCACAATGGCATGTATATTGTGCTTTGTATATTACTGATATTACTGATAGGAGGCTTATTGGACGGTAGTTCTTTAGATCTTCCTGTGCTTCTTTTTTATGTAAAAGGATCACTTCTGCATTTTTCCATAATTCAGGTACTTTTTCTTCTTTGGGGCATTTTGAGTATAATTTTGCCAGTGTTTTATATAACGTTCGACCACCAGCTTTTAGCATTTCGACAGTTACACTGTCCCTTCCTGGAGCCTTGCGGTTTTTCATTGATTCTACAGTATTTGTTACTTCCACCACTAGAATATCTGGCATTTGTTCTTTCGTGGGTATTGTTGTCTTTGATTGGTTCTGAGCTTCATATAACTGAGAATTAATTTTTCTGACAAACTCTAACAT
>JARFXV010001481.1:0-42500 GCA_031761425.1 Cosmopolites sordidus | reverse complement strand
CACCTAGAAAACGTAGTTTTATTAAAAGAGTTACCAAGACTGCAGCTTCAGATACAAGTTCTATTTATAACATCATTTATATCATATATGAACACAATAAGTATTCGTAACCTAAGAATTGCAGAAAAGACTCTTCCTAAACCCACATGTAGTTTATTCGTAGCCACTCAATTTTCATTTTCAGGACAGCTTGTAACTTTGAATTCCTTACATGAGCAATTAAAAGAGAAACAACTGTTTGACGAATGTCGTATGTCATTGTGCAACGTATTGAAAGAAGTAGGTTTTAAATGGAAAAAGATGATCCAAGACGAGGGCTTATGGAACTTCCCAATGTTGCTCTAAAACGTATAGATTTTTTGAGAGGTTATATGAAAGAAAGAAAAAAAGCCTTGTACAAATTTGTTGAAATATAGATTGAGAGTTGAAAATATGGTAAAAACCACCAAAGTTGATGTTAAAAGGTAAGTTACATAAATATGCAAAAAATATGAAAAGTTTTGATTGAAAATGTATGTTTTAGATACATCATACTTCATGTCGGCAGTGAAGATGTATTTAATGAGGGTATAGAGACCATATTTTCGCCAAAACATGAGCTTACTGATTACCATGGTGAAATGAATCAGGAACATTTATTGAAATGGTTTGAAAACGAATTATTAAAAAACTTAAGTGATCCATCTTTAATTTTTATGGATAATGCTCCTTATCATAGCATGTTATTAAACAAGATATCAAACAACTAATGGACTAAAACTGCCATTCAAGATTGGTTAACTAACAATAATACAGTATTTTCAATTGAAGTACTTAAAATTAACTATTAAGAATTGTAGCAGAGTATGTACCACAACCAAATTTATTATTTTGATATATTTCCTAAGTGGATACTTTTCAAAAATAAACCAGCACGCAACTATTTAGTAGACAACTTGTGCTGAATCTATTTAGATGCACCAAATCGACGACACTTGCAAGACTTTCAGCATATATTATAATTTTGTTAGTTACTTTGTTATTTGCGTTTAATTTAGAGTTGATTGTTTTAATTGTTATTAAAGTTTAAAGTGTATAAATAATTCGCTAAAGTATGATGATGTTTAACTGCAATCTGGCAACATGGCATTCAAAATGTTGATCACGTGCTATATTTAATTATATAGTTTTATTAATGTTTTTAGTGTTTTAATATTTTTTTCAGTTTTATGCATAACTCTCTTTGAGAACTGTCGCGAGGCCGAAACATGTTAGAAAATATCTTGAATATATTGTAAAACAAATAAATTTAATTCCATTTCCATGTATCGCAACGAAAATTTGGGCTGATTTTTTAATAAATTCAGGCAGAATTTCATTGTTACTTTCAGTAATCACGAAATTTTTTGGACCAGGATGTTCGTCACCCTTGATGTCCTCAGACTCACGACTTTTTTGAATAGTTTAAACCACTTGTGGACTCTGCCACGGGATAAACATTGTTGTTAGTATTGTTACTCACCATACACTTGTTTCATTAATTAAAATGTGTTTCATGTAATTGAAATGTTTCGGTGACTGCTTTACCAAGTTTAAGACAAAACTTTGGTTCGATGTTCTTTTTTAGACCGATGGTTTAAACGCAGTCACTCTTTAAGCGACTTCTTGCCAGCGTTTACCCCCGTCAAAAGATCCCACTCGAAATATAGCTCGAAATATAGGCTCATTCGAAATATAGCTCATTCAAAGAAACAATACTTGCACGTCATTAATCTAGACAAATTTATTGCCAATTTAAATCCATAAGAAAGAAAAAATCATTTAAAGTTCAAAGCACTCTGTTTCCTTCTTCCTCTAATCCTATTAGAATAGGATAAAAATACGGTGATCCGGCGGATCACATTCTGTGAATTCGCTGTCAAGATAACATTTAGGTTTGTGGTTCTGGATAGTGTTGCCGACCTTACACAAGTTTTTCGTAGAATCTGGCATTTTCATGTTTTGATCGTTTTTGAGTTGTGCCTTCAACCGTTTCTGAATTATTTTTACTGTATTTTTTGTTGTTTTAGCTATTTTCTGGTTTAATTTCTGTTTTTGTGAGTTCTGTAGTAAAAAATTTGCGATTATAATTGCAAAAAAATGCCAAAACCGTTAAGAGATCAGTGTAAGCAGCTTGTCTCGTCACTTATCAGTTATTTTGAACAGGAACGAGATAATGGGGCTCCTCTTTTGCTATTAAACGCTGTGAGAGAGGTATGTATTAATAACTTAATAGGTCTCATGGTTAATTGGATTTTTTTCACGAGTTTTAGCTGCACTAAATATTAGTATTGATACAGTTAGTGCAATTTCGAAAAAGTTGAAGAATAACGAAATGTTAAAATCACCGAAGAAAAAGCGTCAACATCCAACACGAGTAACTAATCTAGATCATCTTGATGTGGGCTCTATTTGCAATCAAATCTATGAAATTTATCAAAAAAGTGAGTAGATTTACATGGTAATATTGTATTTATTGTTATTGTTATGGATAATGCACCATATCACAGTAGACTGATGGATAAACCTCCAACTAGTGCATGGACAAAACTAAAAATTGCAGAATGGCTGACGGAACATAATCTTCCTTTTGCAAACACTATGTTGAAAAGTGAACTGCTGCAAATCGTTATTCGGTAAGCAGTAATTAAAGGGGCAGGTTTGTGTTTCATAATGTTCTTTTCAGGAACAAGCCTAAAAAAAATGTGTGGCAGATCATATGGCTGAAGAGTATGGCCACAAAGTATTACGTCTCCCCCCTTATCATTGCATATTCAATCCTATAAAACTAATATGGAGGGGGGGGGGGGGGGGGGCAAAAATGATTACAATAGTTATATAGGTCGAGATGGAATAACGATTGATAACTGTTTGGATATGTAGAAAGAAGCTTTGTCAACAGTTACACCACAGATCTGGATGAACAGCATCAAACATACAGAAGAAGAGATTTAAAGATGGTCGAATCGCGAAAGAGTATTTGATAGACTAGAAGTTAATCCTTTAATAATTTACTTGAACAGCGATTCAGATACTGAAAGTTGTTTTAGTGACACAGTGAACTTTGTGTGAACTAAATGAAAAGCCCCTATGTTCCTACAAGCAGGACTTTCGAAACAGATTTTTGATTAAAACTTTTAAACAAAAAACTTTTTGTGTTACTTTTTCATTTACAGATTTATCAATCATACAAATACCAAAGTCTGGGTATTTTGGTATTGATGTGGCAATATTTTAACGAAAGTGCGTCATAGATTTTGATGACGTGCAATCATTGTTTCTCTGAATGAGCTTTAACTATTTTGAAAAAGTCGTGTTTTCCGTGAGACGCCCCTTGTATATATAATAATTGCTTAATTTGCAATAAACGCTATGTGTGGTGGATAAACTATCTAGATCTTCATTTCACAGATCAAAAAGGTTTTATTTTTGCTCGGTAAGTTCATTCATTGTTTCGTTTGGCGCCTTCAGAGAACATAAATAATAATTTTAGCGCTTTTTCGTCGAAAGTTTTCCAACAGTAGAGGCTTTTTCTAGCCAGACTAGTCGTCATAAAGATAAATCAACGGTGGAACTGCAGTAAATAATAATTTTCGCGCAGTATCGGAGTTGGAAAACTGAAAAGTACCTATTCGAAAAATTAAAAATGGGTGGGATATGAGAGTAGGGTTAAAAAGCCCATCTGGACTTTGAGATTTGTTATAGCTACGGCCATATTCAAAAAGGGATAGTTTCGATGTCAATTGTGTCGAATTTGTATCAAGTTGTCAGGAAAGTTCGAGAAAGAGAAATGCAAATAGTGATTGCTCCATGAAGCCTTTTTGGCAAAAATTTGCATCTTTATTGTCAAAAAATATCAACAGGATATTTTTCACCTCTTCTTCCATTTTAAAAGATTTCCCTTTTAAACAATTTTGATAGTTTGATGATAGTTTCAAGATGTGATGTCAGGCAAGTAAGGAGGATGTGGCAACGTATCTCAATTGAAGTTTAATTATCTTTAAAATGTCCTGATTGAAACATGTGTGACCGTGCATTGTCATGATGAAACACTACGCCTTTCTGTTTGTTAATTCTAGTCTGTTTTCTTCGATTACTGTCCTCAGCTCGATGTTGATGGTATGGTTATGTGAAAGAAGCTCAAAGCGTATGGGTCCCATCAAATGTAAAGCATAATTTTCTTTGAGTGAGGGTTGTCTTTCGCTGTACTTAAAGTCACTGACCCTAGCAGCTCCCATGATTTTTTTCATTGCATGCTGTTGTACACAATTCCCTTTTCATCACCAATTACCATGGGGTTCCAAAATAGAGCATCAGATTTTTTAACAGCAAAACGAAGCGCACGAAGAAATTCAGTTCGGCAGATTTCACTCACTAAGTTCATGAGGCACTCACACATCGCATCGGCAAATGTTCCCCCTTTTTTTAGATGTTCAGAAACGGTCGATTTAATAATATGTAGCTTTTCTTCTATCTCACGCACCATGGTGCGTGGATCGTCGGCTATTATGGCCTTATCTCCTCGACATCTCTGGCACTATTGCGCCGTATTCAAAACCTTCCTAAATAGAATTATCTCCGTAAACAGCACATATTGTTCTTTGTTTGTGTAAAGTTCTTAAAAATCATATTAGGAAACGGAATAAGACTACTTACTCCCTGCATTCTGGATCAAGATCTAAACTTATACAAAAGAGCAAGAAAGTTAAGATCATAAAATACTCATTCAGCCAGTTATCACTTACGGTTGCAGTAAAGAAAAGGGATGTTTGCAGTATTTTACGTTTGCAGTATTATTAGGATAGTTTGCAGTATTTGTATAAATAATAACAAATATTTATTATTGAAAATGGTTTTATTGTTTTTCAAAATATTTTCCGCGATGATCCATATACTTTTGCATACGTTTGAACCAATTTTCATAGCACTTTTTCCATTTCGATTCAGGTATCTCCAAAACAGGCATTTTGAACACATCAACCGCTTCTGGCGTGGAAAATCGTTGATCACATAATTTATTCTTCACAGACGGGAACAAAAAAAATCAATGGGTGCCAAATCAGGACTGTACGGCGGATGACCCATCAATTTAATGTTTCCACCCGTCAAATATTGAGTTGTTCGGTCCGAGGTGTGAGAGCTCGCGTTTTCATGGTGAAGAATGATTCTGTGTCGCTGGTTATTTTTTCTTATTTATTCCAAGACTTCTCGCAAACAAATGGTTGTGTTTCATTCAGAATTAACTGTTCTGCGATTCTCTAGTAACACTTTAGCCACATGTCCATTTTTCTTCAAAAACAAGGCAACCATTCGCTTCGAAGTGCTTCTTGCGCGAACAATTTTTGTTGAGTTTGGTTCATTTTGAAAAACGTATACAGTCGTGACCCAAGATTCGTCATCTGTGTAGATGTTATACAGCTTTTGACGCACCACATTTTTTTTTTTTAGTATTTCTTTGCACCAATCGACACGAGCCTTTTTTGAGCGATTGTCAAATTATGCCATATTGATTTTGGACGACCTTCTTTAAATTCGTCCGCGAGCGAACGACGGACACGATTGAATTCACTATACCAGTGATATACAGTGGTTTTTGATGATGCAGATTTGATCGATGAACTAAGTAATGTCTGAATGATTGTGGCGTGTTCATATATTTTTTTTCTCCTTTATTTGGGTTTTTGGCCACTATCTAAAATTCAAAAATATCAAAAATACCTGTTCTTATGTAAAGAAAGAATCAATGGGTAAAAACAAAAAACCAAACGGAGACAAATTTCTCAGTGATTCTTTTTTGTAATAAATTTGCTTAACAAAGAAAATTTTAAAGATATAAAAATGTTATAAAAATTTTTACAAACGTTAACGTTTCGGAGGGTACTCTCCCCCCGTTTTCAAAACTAAACTAAAAAATAAATTATATTAGTTTGTAATATATAAAGTAACGAGTGAAAGTAAATATATATTTTTTTGTATGTCAACGATACTTACATTGACAACAATACTTCTTTATATAAGAACAAGTATTTTTGATATTTTATGAGTTTTAGATAGTGGCGAAAACTCCAAATAAAGGAGAAAAAAATATATTGATCGATGAACTGTTGTTCAGATAATCCTCGTCGAATGTCGTAGTAAATTATCGCACTAATATTCTCACGAGTTAATTTCATTTTTTGACTGAGATGAGATTTTCAAGTCACTAAACAACACAAATAAGGCCCATATGACAAAAAGTTTTGAGTACGTATACAGTCAACAATGTCAAACTGTACGATGTATAGGTCAAATGGCGACTAGCAACACCATTGTTGCTAATTTCGGATACATAAACAGCAACTTTGGTAAAAAAGAGTACTTTATTTTATTTTAGAATAAAGAATTTTTGGAACGAAATTTGGAAGGTCAGGTATAACTTCGAACGTCAAGCAATTATACAAAGGTTTGGATTTTGCAGACTATGTGAGAGTTCAATGAGAGAATTCTCAGATGGAGAATTATGGAGAATCATGCAGGGACAAATAGTGGATAACAGAAAAAGTAGAGCAAAAGTACTGTGACAGTAACATGTAAGAAGAGATGTTGAAGAGCTATTGCACATCAAGAATTGGCAAGAGGTTGCAGGATACAGATCCGGATAGAGGCGAAGGTTGCACGAGATAAGACTCACGAAGAAGAAGAAGAAGAAGAAGAAGAAGAAGAAACATTTTATAGTGATCGACGCATTTGCCCAAAACAAATAAATAAAGAAGGCGTCATATATACAGTACTTAAATTGATTAAAACTTAAAAATGTATCGATGTTAGATTTTTCCAATTGACAAATAAAATTGAAACATGGCAAAACATTTTCGAACAGCGAATTATGGCCAACAACAGGCATTGTTTAAAGTTGACGGTAACAGGAGGGTCCTCCATCTCGTGCGGGGTCATTTTGCCAACAGCCATTTTTAATTGGAAAGCGGGGCGTTTTCCAGCTTTCAGGCACCGAACCGCCTGGGAAATTAATATTTATCGTCATTTCTGGCGTTGATTTATGTATGTGCGGTCGCGGCTCGCGAAAAAAGTCTAGTTTTTTCTCTTTCCCTCTTTAGCCGAATGGAGTGTAAAAAAACTAAAAACGTACACCTACCTAGTCCCATAATTAGAATTTTGAAAAATGTACTTATATAAGGAAAAACACCAAATGTAGTACTGAAATGTTTGCTCTTCTATAACAAAATTGCCTGTAATATCCAGTTTGTATACAAGGATAGAGTGAAAAGTAAGATAACGGAACCCGTGAGTTCGGAACCCACGTTAAGCTGTAGGTTCAGTCGCTAAATAGCCTAGTTGCTGATAAGCCTCTAACGCTAACACTTTACCTTTACCTTTGATTAAATAAAAATAATGTTGATCCATTCGACAATCAAGAACTATTTGTTTAAATAATTATTTTAAATAAATAAAAATGTTTTCACTGTAAAATATTAAAGTTTTTACAATTAGAAACTCAATGAAAAATTTGTCTCACCAAAATCCATTCACTACAGGCGGATTCAAAAAAATGTATTTTTTTCACTGCTAACTGCTCTGGACTAATAATATTTTCAATGATTTGCAACTTATTCAGTTACACTAAGACCCATCTTACACATCTCCCATCCGTACAATTAGAAATAAGATGTTACATAGGACAAAAAAGAACTTAATATAGAATCTAATATATTTCTTCATACCCTGTACTATAACATGAGCGACATCTGCTCGGGGTGTAAACAAAGGACGTTCTATTTTAAGAAAGTCGTTTTTAGACGGAACATAATTTATGGGCCTTCGCAAAGAGCCCAAAGTACTGTCGTGAAATTTCCGAAGGAGAGGCACATGCCAGCCAACATTTAAAATCCTGTCTTTCGTTCGTGACATGCCTTCTTTCGATCGATCGGGAATCTCTTAATTGGCTTGAGACTTTATTTTGAAATTCAATACCGCCGTAGAAGTTTCTTTAGCAGCTTATTTCAGGTAACTTAGAAAGACGGCATCATGTCAGGATATATTTCAATTTATCATGCGATCCATGAAAAATACTCAAACTCCTTTTTTTTAAGTATTGATTATGATAATTAAATAACTTAATTTATTCATATAAATACCATTTTAAAGTTATAGAATAGCTCCTTTGTGAGATGTAATAGGTGTTTTCATAAAAAATAAATTACCTTAATAATTGACCATCGTTAGCATCGTTAGCTATAATTTTCACTTCTTCGTAAGAATCTAAGTGTTGTTCTGAAAGCCCGTGCTCTATCGATCGAATTAAGTGGTAGTCCGAAGAGGCTAAGTTCGGTAAATACGACGGGTGGGGTAGGAAATCATATTTAACATTTTCCAAATAGTTTTTTACACGTTTTGCAACATGGGGCCGAGCACTATCATATTGAAAAATTACTTTATCGTATCTTTGGGCGTATTCTGGACTTTTTTCATTCAATGCCTAATTCAATTTCATCAGTTGAATCGATCGCCAGTAACCGTTTCACCAGATTTCAGCAGTTCGTAATACACAGCTCCCTTACTATCCCACCAAATACCTATATCTATTGCGCACTGGTTTTGATGTTGAAGGCTGGCCTTGGTCTAGCCATGATCTTTTGCCCTTTAGATTGTCAAAATAGATCCACTTTTCATCACCTGTCACAACTGGACGTAAAAAAAACTTTTCCGTCAGGCAAGCAAACTTTCACAAGTGGTTTTTGCCTTTCAATTTCTCTATCCTTCAATTCATATGGAACCCATTTTTCTTCCTTCTGGATCTTTCCTAATGCGTGCAGACATTCGGAAATGATGGATTAGGCAACATTTAATGCTTCTGTCAATTGTTTCAACGTATGAGTTCAGTCTTCACCTAATAATACTTACATTAGTCGATATTAGTCTATACCGAAGGTCTCCAAATAACAACCCGCGGGTCATTTCGGCCCGCCAGTGTCGTCAAGACGGCCTGCGACAGCTAATGGGTTATTGTTGTTGTGATAAGTTGTATAAATAAAGACAGAATGATAATAACTCGGATTTATTTACTTGCTAGGTAAAGCTTAATGACAAGAATAATACGCAGAAAATTTAACTTAAGCATAATAACTAACAAATAATTGAAATGAATATAAAACTAACCACCAAATTATAAACTAGGAAATATGCCGCGATTTCACCAGGTGATTCAGGATATATATATATATATATATATATATATATATATATATATATATATATATATATATATATATATATATATATATATATATATATATATATATATATATATATATACACACATATATATATATATATATATATATATATATATATATATATATATATATATATATATATATCCTGAATCACACATAATTTTTATCCTGAAAATTCCTAAATCCACGTTATCCTGAAAAGCTAAATTAACGCGAATGAAACCGCGGGGTGTCCACTTGTAAAAAATACTAATGAGATTTATGTAATTGTGATTTTCCACTCACAATAGTTTGTAGTTGTGGTAGCAATTTTACCAATTATTAAAAGAGAATTATTATTAAGATGCTCATCGGTTAACTTAGATCTGTAAACATTTTTTGTATACATCATTTTCGAGAATGTTTTCTCACACAAGAAAGTAGTACTAAAACAGCCCACGAGGAAATTTATGCAAATTATCAGATTGTACCAGTGGAAGACTCTTATACAATTCCAACAAAGATGAGTTTTGATATTTGTTCTTAATTATATCACTGCACTGTAAATCAATAATTTCCATTTGAAGTTCCAGGGCTACTGTTTCAATGTCAGTATCAAAAGGATTTTGATAAAGTTTAATTTCATTCGCAACGACATCAAAGTCTGAGAAACGAATATCAAAATTTATCTTCAAAGCACTCAAAGCTTCGATCACTCAAAGCACTCAAAGCTTGCGGAACTGTCGGCGATACAGCCCAGTGGATCAGATGAAATTAACAACTAATATTACTCGTTTTAGAACTTCAGACATATCCAAACATTTTCCGCACAAAGACTATTGATGAATGATACAATGTAGGACTAATGGTTTTGAACAACCATTATTTTCTACAGCCTTTGACACAAGTGCAACCACTCCTTTACTTTTACCACACATGTTTTTGCCTCCATCAGTTGTAATACATTTTTCAAGGACGGTCCCTTAAAAATATCTCCCCCAGTAGTCGTGCCGTGAATACTATCAATATCAGGAAGTTCTTCATACACTTCAAAGTTTTTATCTACTCCTCGAATATAAATCAATACCTGAGCAGTATCTAACACATCCGTTGACTCATCCAAGGCCAGAAAAAACCACTCAATAGGTCCATTTTTGTCAGACAGTTGAGATGATATATTTTCTGCTATGTCTTGTACCCTTCGAGCCACGGTGTTTGCTGACAAACTGACAGGTTTAAATACATTTACCATTTTTGGTTATTACCAACTAGTGGTTAAGAATTTGCTAGTTGCATTAATAAGATCCATTCAACAAAAAACACATGTCGTAAACTAAACGTTTTCCTATCAATTTGAATATATGCAATAACAATTTATTTTGACAAGAAAATCATTTTAGTATGTCAAACATATCAATAATAAACCACTACGACAATATTTCAATCAAAAACTCATCATTTTCCTTTTCTAAATATCTTGTCGAAGAAGTGGCGTCTCACGGCGAATTGTTTACAATGACCGATTGAGGTCACTAACTTTAGTTCGGGTTATCAAAATTAGGTGATGTTAGTCAGAATAAATTATTTGCCGACTGTACCTTATGGTGATTAAAAGAATTACTGCGCACCATCTAGGGAATTCAAACTCGTACTAAAGACGCATCAGATATTGACCTACTTCCGTTGCAAAGGAGATGCCAACATGGTTACCAGACCGAAAGCTACGCTACCAGTCTCATTACTTTACTTTCACACCTCGTATTACTACGGAGGGGCAAAGAATAAAAATAAAACGTAGAAGGTTTATGTTTTATTTTAAAGTTATTCAGTAACATGCCGAAAGATCAAACCAGAAGATTGCAATTTGGGAAGGATCATTGTAAAACGGCATTGCATAATACAAGAAAAGTAAACCATTAATTTTACGGGTCACAATGATGTAAATCGATGTTATATTATATTATTTATTTTTTCTGTTTACGTCTTTGACAACCAGTAAGGTCGCTAGCATACTATCGAGGCCGTGAGACTAAACATCGACAGAAAAAAAAAAACAGAAAATTTTTGGCGCCACGATCTTTTATCAGTAACGATAAGAGAAATATTCGCTTTCAAATTGTGGTATAATTGCAGAGATAACTAGCTTTTTCAATTCCCAACAGCTTTTAAAGCTGATGGTGTAATAAATCTATCGACTATGATATTGATGGGTGTACAAGGACCATTCTAAAACTTTCCGGGTCGACAAAGAGATGACGCATGTATGCACAAGACTACCCAAAATATTCATGATATATACTATCATATATAATATACTAAGATTCTTCGGCCGCATTGAACGCAGGGATGGCAACAATCGAGAAAGACTGGTGGCACAGTGATGGATTGAGGATTCTAGATCACGTGGCAGTCCACACAAAAAGATGAACATACCGAATTGACCTAAGACCTAACTGGTTCATCCCTCAATATGCAACCAAGGAAGCCATAAACATAGAACACTTGCAAGAAGTGGTCTGAAAATTAGTTCCACAGGTCACAACTCTTCTGTAAAAGAGAATTTGAAGAAGATTACAGAATTTGAACCAGGAATCATCATTTTGTCAAAAATTAGGTTTAAATAAATGTATTTGTTTTTGATGTTTATATAACGACTATTAACGATAATTAACGACTATCATACGAGGTAAAACAGTTTATTTCGATTTCATACATATTTACTTATTATCACCTTCAATATACATCCCTCCTCTATCCCTACAACTCTCAATGCGAATCGTCCATTGTTCGAAACAGTGCTGGAAGTCTCCTTCAGAATGCGTGTCGCGTTTCTCTTGTACAGCTCAAATCTGGTTCCTTTTAATGCAGATTTCATCTTAGGAAACAGACAGAAGCCGCACGGCGTGAGATCCGGTGAATAAGGCGGATGGTCTAACATTGGGATGCTGTACTTAGCTAGAAACCTCTTGAGAGACAATACGGAATAAGCCGGCGCACTGTCTTGGAACCGTTTTTTCCTTATTCTTTCACGGAGTTCAGTAAGAACATGAAAATAGTAATGTTCATTAATAATTTGACCTTCAGGAATTCAGTGAAGGTACACAATCCCATGAATATCGAAAAAGAAAACAATCATCATTGCTTTGAATTTTGATTTGCACATTCGCGCTTTTTTGGCCCTCGGGAATTTGGGCTCTTCCAGAAATTTCACAACAATTCGTTGCTATATTGTTACACTTAACATTTTTCCAGCAAAACAAAAAAACAACTCTAACATTGTGCGGGTTGTATATGTTGTATGTGGTGTGCCTGCGCAGTAATGTAGACGCTCTGATTCACAAACATTGTCGCCGCACAGCACGCATATGAACCATTTGTTGTACACCAGATAATTCAAACAAATTATTATAGTAAATTCAACACACTCAAAATTTTATTGGTGTGGGCCCAGCTTTATGCGAACGAAAGCTACGAGGTATTGCATTCGAAAGAGAAGGTTTCATGCTAAACAGCTGTTGGTCGCTGGCTTTTGGCGCATTCGTAGTTCTTCTGTAGCAGCGTCAGTCTCGTTATTTAATAGCCATACCTCGTATTTGTCAAGTATGAATCGTTAAGCTGGGTCCACATCAATACAAATTTGTATGCGGGTTGTATGCGTTGTATGTGGTGCGTCTACGCGGCAATGTAGACGCTCTGACACCCAAAGTCGCACACAAATATTGTCGCTTCACAGCACGCACACGAATCATCTGTTTTCCATTTGATAATTCAAACAAATTGTTCCAGAAACTTCAACATACGCAAAATATAATTGGTGTCGACCCAGCTTTAGATGGTGTGTCGCAAGTATTTGTGGCAATTGAGTAAAACATATAATGTTATAAAGTACTTTGTTTTAACACATCGGTCAATAAGTCCCCGGTTTGGCATGACATAGTTTCGTCACTTACGAAAAATTCTTACCAGGAGTCGATTGTGTCAACCCTCAAACATCATGTATCAACATTTCATGGCAATCTTTTTACTAGTTTCTGAGTTGTTGTGTTTTAACTGACGCTACTTCTGTTATTTTCAGAACAACAAAAAAAAACAATTTCGTGTGTTTATTAAGCGTTGCTTTTTGATGAAGAAAAATATCGTTGAAGTAAAACAATAGCTTGATAAACATTACCCGGACTCTGCTCCACTAAAATCAACCATAATTGATTGGCATGCTGAGTTCAAATATGGCTGTACAAGCATCGATGAAGCTGAATGCTCTGAACGTTTAAATTCCCTGATTACACCAGACAATATCAGAAAAATTCAGAAAATTCTTTCGCAAACTAAGTAAGTAGTAAAGCTGTAGGAGATAACTGATATCAGAAATATATCGAAAGGAAGTATTTACATTATTTTGCATGGACATTTGGAAATGCGGAAATTCCATTTCCTCGTTGCGGACAAAAACCAACAACGTATTGATGATTCTGAACAATGTTTGGAGCTGTTTAAGCGAAATAAAAAGGTTTTTTTCAATTGTATGTAACAATGAATGAAACATGGATCCATCACTACACTCCGGAGTCAAATCGACAGTCAGCTGAGTCGACAGCAGCCGGTGAAAACCGTCCAAAGCGACCAAAAACACAATCATCGATAGGCAAGTATATGGCCTCTGTATTTTAGGATGCACATGGAACATGGTTTATCGATTATTTCGAGAAAGGTAAAATTATCATAAGCGAATATTATGTAGTGTTATTGTTGCGTTTGAAGGACGAAAAGGCTCAAAATGAACAAAAAAGAAAGTGGTGTTTCACCAAGACAATGCACCCTATCACAAATCGTAGGCAACGGTGGCTAAAATGCATGAATTGCACTACGAATAACTTCGTCATCCACCATATTCTCCCGATCTGAAAGCGAAAGAGAGCCTTCAAGGAAAGAGAGCCTTCTGAAAGTGCCCCTTCAAGGAAATCTGAATAGAAAAGAACCGAAATGGCTAGCCCAAAATGCTGGTTAAATAAGTAGAAGTCTAAATATTACTTACGCTTCGTTCTATCATCATTTTCTTTAAGCAAAGAAATCGATCGATCGACTTTTATAGCGCATGGGTGGTGATGAAAAATGGATTATGTATAATAATGTGTAAGAGATCATGGTGTAAACAAGGAAATATCCCTTCAACTAGCGCAACGGCCAGTTTATATCCGAAAAAATTACACTTTACATCTGATGGGACCTGATGGAAATCGTCTATTACGAGCTATCACCTGAAAACTTTGTGTCACAACCAGGGGGATTAAAGCGAGTTATTGACCAGGCGCCTGAATTAGACAATCGAGATAAAGCCAAACCATATGTGTCTTTGGTCATCCGACACAAACTTTCAAGTCTTGACTAGCACGTTTTGATCCCTCTATCGTACTCTACAAAACTCTCATTTATTAAATAAAACTTTATTTCAATGGAAGAATTGAAAAATCACTTCGATAAGTTCTTTAGTCAGAAACCTCAGAGCTTCTATGAGCGCGAAATTATGCAATTACCGGACAGATGGATAAAAATAATCGGACATAATAACAGAGCATATAATGGATTCATTAAATAAGTTTTGTCTTAATTTTTTTCTCAAAAATAAATGCTGCATCTCAAAAAACTTTTGTTTTAACCCAATATTTTGCATTAGTTGTCTTTTTCTGTGAACAAACGGTCTTTGATTTCACTATTCAATTTCTTAAATCAATTCTTCTATTGGAACCTTCGGTGTGAAACACTAAACTTGAATAAATTTACCACTAAACACCAAATCACTTTTTGAATCTTCTAGACGCATGTTTCGCTAACAATGTTAGCGTTATCAGGAGATGATTAAATCCTGTGATTTGGTAATGATGTGATCTATAATGTAAGTGATTTGATGTTTAGTCCTAAATGCTCTCGAGTTTAGTTTCTTAAATGTCAAAATGAAAAATAAAGTAGAACAGTTGTCGAAATGTATAGTTTTATTGAAAGATCCTAAATTTTGTTGCATTCTAAAAGACAAAAACAACTTATTGTAATTTTGAAAACGTCAATGTCATTTCTTATGTCGCCCAACAATTTTTTCATCACCCTCATAAGATTTGTTCTCCATTATAATTAAGTAAATGCCTCTATAAACTAAATTACCTAATATACGTAGACAAACAATTATAATCAGTAATATATAGCAACGCAGAAATGAATACAAATTAGATAGAAATGGAGAAATTTGGACGGGAATGTTTCGAGGAGGGAGTTTAAGCCGGCAGAAGAAGTCGTGCATTCGGCATAGCGTAGAATCCGAAAGCGAAACGATAAAAAGTCCCCGCTCTGCTTTATTTTGTTATTCGTTATCTTGTTTAGGCTACAAGCTAAATCGCTAATTTCTGTCCTTATCTGGGACCAGCTATCTCTCGCAGTCAATAAACCCGACCGAAAACTACCAGTTGGAGTCGTTTCCGTTTCGTTGAAAAATCCTTTTAACATTCTGAAAAGCGTTTTGAATCCAAATATTTAGGCACTAAATAGAGTATATATATATATATATATATATATATATATATATATATATATATATATATATATATATATATATATATATATATATATATATATATATATATAAGTTTTCCGATAAAAGTGTTTCAAAATTCTGAAATGTAATAATGGCAACACTGTATGAAATGTAAATTACTCAAAAGAAAAACCAAAAGATTGGAATGAAGATAAGATGGCTGAAGCTATAAAAATGGCTCGAGAAAAGAAAATTGTTTATTTAAAGGCGGCAAAGTATTTTCAAGTATCTAGAACAACATTATTTCGCCTATATCAGAAAAATGAGCAGTCTGCAGATGAAGCAGCAGCTACCAGACTAGGTAGAAAAACAATAGTAACCGTACATCTTGGAAGCCTTTTACTGGAATATATTTGACAACGGAAATATAATAACAATTTATAAAATCCATTCGGCAAATTAGGCATGGCCGGGAAAAAAATGGTTGAAATTATTTTTGAATCGTCATAAAGCAAATCTCTCGGTAAGAAGGCCCACCGGTACATCTTTTACAAGAACTTTTTGGATTTAATAAGGAGAAAGTGAACACCTTTTTTAACCTTCTGGAAGAGAAGTACGATAAGTAAGTAATTACCCACCAAATCGCAATCTGGCCTTACAATTGTGTAAAGCAAGATATCCCAAGTTGTTCGTAACAAAGGAAAACAACCAATAGCTTCACTTACATCAGCCGAAAGAGGTTCACTAATCACAATAGTTATTTCGATGAATAAAACCGGTCATTTTGTGCCACCTTTCATTATTTTTCTTAGAAAAAATATGAACCTCCAGCTCATGAAAGGTTGCCCACCAGGATCGGTAGAAGTTGTTCATTCGTCAGGAATGAACTTTTGGTTTAACGGCACGCATTCACAGATTGTTTAGACACTTTCTTAAACACGCCAACCCAACTCCAAAATATAAAATTCTACTCATATTAGACGGTCACTTCAGCCAAACCCGTTACATCGATGTAATAGACCTTGATAGGGAAAATAATGTAAAAATTGTATCCATATCTCCGCATACTACATACAAGCTCCAGACTTTGGACAAAACTTTTTATGCAGGCGCGACTGCAGCAAATGGGTCCCGGGTTAAAGGATTCTGGTTATTAAATACCAAAATATTCAGCGATATTGACTTTATTGCTGCGCGACAAGACAATATAAGTAAAATAAATATAACACCGACAAAATCAAACTCCTTGACTGAAGAAGGACCATCCACTACCAATCCTAGTTCACCGGGTAATAATTCTACTTCAAATGATACTTCAGCCGCTGAACTTAGACTTAAAACGCATCATGAACCTGAACCTTCAACTTTCAGACTTGATCGTAACTGTCTTGATTTGGTGTCTCCTTATGACATAAGTCCAGTTCCAACAAAAAAGAGGAAAGTATCTAACCGAGGAAGGAAAACTGCTGTGGCAGCACTAATCACTTCTTCACCATATAAAAATGATCTCATCGAGAAAAGTAAGAAAAAAATAGAAAAAGAAAAGAAATTGCCCAGGAAACAGAATAAGAAAAAAAAACAGGAAACAAAAATAAAGGGAAAAAAATATATTAAGGATGAAGATGGAGTCCAGTTTAATACAGACAGTGAGCCTGATGCCACAATAGGAGAACAAGCTCATCACTCAGTAGACGCCGAATATGTAGGATTGTCAGAGACTGTTTTCTGAAGATACTCAAGGAAAAACATGGATCAAATGTTTAATGTGTGGGCTCTGGGCCCATAATGACTGCGCTGGTCCAGAGATTGAGACCTGAGTTTGTGATTTCTGGTAGTAGAATAAGATAATTGTATCAGAATAAGTTACTTTTATTTTTACCAAAGTCTTAAGATCTCTTACAGAAAGATTTTTTAAAAAAACTTTGTCTTATTTTTATATTCCATATTTGGGTTCCACATTCCATTAATAGCTACTATTTTGTTTCCGAGATTATTAAATAAAAAAATATATGTTAATTAATATTAAAAAAAAAAAAACAAGACTGTCAATAAGATAAGCCAAAATATATGACTGACTATGATAATAATTAAAAGCCTTGAATTCATGATGATAGAGTTTATTTTTATACCACAAAAATAAAATCATTCTCTAATTAAAACCTTTAAATATTACTTATTTTTGATAATTGTTAATGATAAATATTTAAAACTTTAAGGATGCATCGGAGGTATGTCAAAATGCTACAAAACATTTAAAAACAAAATATTCTTTACTCAATTCTTAAGCCACTGTCAAAATTTCAAATCGATCGACTAAGCCGTTCAAAAGTTTTGCAATTTAAAAATATCGTAATTAATAATATAATAAGTAAAACGCGTTCAAAATACACAAGAGTTCCAGACTTTCAGATTATGTAACTTAAATTGTTTGTAACCAATTTTGCACAGTTTAATTAATATTAATTTTCAGTACTTTTGCCTCCGACTCTATAGTGCGTTTCAAATATATCGTTGACCGATTGGCTGCAATAAACTCTTAACAACCCCTAATGTAACGAAACGCGGCAAAGTTGCAAGAAACGCAAACAATATCGGGCCTAATGAAATAACAGGTAAAAAGATAAAATTAATTTTGTACCTGGTTTAGTAGTTTCGAAATATTTTAGTTTAGTTCGCATTCTTTTCTTAAACAGTGCAGTTCTATAATTTCGATCGTGTTTTTTGTTATTCCAAACGTGCTACAAATGTGGTGTTCTTGGCAAGATAATGATCATTGTGCCTCCGGTAGTGCTAATTTTAAAAGAAAACATTTATAGTCCGATGCTAAGCAAATTGTTAAAAATGTGTATGTTTCTTTATTGAATAGGGGCTTAATGTAAATGCAGCTACAGCCGAAACGTCTTCATTAACAACTCCATTGTCTACAGTTAAATATATTGGACGCCAATTAAAGCCAAAAAGTTCGTAGTGATTCTGGTAAAAGAAAATGTGTTGACGAAAGCGACAAAAGTTTCGAAGCAATAATTATGCTATGCACATTGCATTCATTGCAACAGCGACTAAAGAAAGATGAAACCAACATTCTTTGCATCAGAACGATCCCCTGGAGAATATTATCTCAAATGGGTTTTGCATATCGGACCATTAATAAAAGACAAATATTAATGGAATCATAACGATAGCGACGATGGCGGCTTCACTAGTTAAATTCTATAAAAAATACAGATTAGAAAATAGTTCCATTATCTGCCTTGATGAAACATGGTTCGATACACATGAGACGCCAGCTAAAGGATGGGTAGATATATCAAGAAAATGCCAAATCAAAGCCTCAACGAACAAAGGAAAAATAATTACATTTTACACGCTGGTTCCGAGGATGGATGGGTTTCAAATTGTTTAAGGTTGTCCTCCAAAAATATTACACATTTATCTTCAGACTACCATGACGACACCACAGCAGAACTTTTTGAAGATTGGCTTATAAATAGCCTTCTGCCCAATGTGCCTAAGGAAAGCGTAATTGTAATGGACAGTGCTAGTTATCATAACTAAAAAAAATAAAGTTCCAAATGCAAATAACACTAAATTGGAAATTCAGAACTATATATTAAAAAGCGATATATACTTCGAAAATACATATAAAAAATGTGATCTTTTAGAAATATTAGAGACATTTAATATTGAAACATATAATTGAAAATATAATATTGAAAATATGTGACATGCGGTTTCACGCCCTTCTACATATTGCTGTATTTTTAATCCAATTGAGCATATGTGGCATCAAGTAAAATCCAATGTTAGAGCAGAAAATATTTCTCCGTGCAAGTGCTGCAACATTAATTAGAAAGGTTGTAGATAGTATTACCAGACAGTTGGATAAATTTGATTAATCATGTTATTAAGATAGAAAAGGTCTATATATCATTTAGTAATAACATAGAACCATTTATTATTAATGTAGATTAAAGTGACAGTGAGCGCGAAACCGAATTAAATGTATAATTAAATTTAAGTAATAATTTTTATTGTACTAATAGATAAATTTATTTATTTATTTTAATTGTACTAATAATTTCAATATACACAAACCAATAAACAATGTTTAGGCATACAAAATAATAATCATAGTAATAATAAGTTAACAATATTTTATTTTTGCCAAAATTATTCAGTAGTTAAACCACTCCGTCTCTGGCGCCTTTTAAGAAACTAGGAATATTTTTATTGAGATTTATTGGGGCAATTAACATTTTGCCGAAAGGCAACAAAATATCTTGAAATGGACTATACCTCCGATACATCCTTAAGCAAGTGATAAAATTTCTAAAATGTTCTTTAAACCCTTTACTTTATTTCCTCTCATTTTTTAACGTAATCGGATTTGCAAGATCATCTACAAAAATTATATTTCTTCTTAAAAGGCCCATCGAGAGTTACTTTCATAAAAAGGGCAGATTAAGATTTATTCGAAAGGAAAGATTAACGTAGGTCGTGTAACTTTATCATTTTTCAAGTAACTCAATTCTGTTTTTGTCTGATCTTCCGGCACCAAACGTCACTTACAACACTTTTTAGGGAAAAATTGATCCGATAATATAGCCTTGCCTCGAAGTGGTTCATCATATTCCACAAGACGACCCCACAATTCGTATTCCTACCGCAAACAAAACTCGTTCTCGGTCAATCGTATACCTAGAGCCTCGCCGGAAAGGAAGCATAATATAAATCATTCGAATCTTATGGAAATATTCGGGGCGTTCTCCACGTGAAACCGGAGATAGCCTTTCAGTTCCGTTTTTCATACATTTTTCCTTCGTGCGGTTTCCGTTAAAAATGTTCCCGTTGTTAGCGCTACGCGTTGGAATAATGTTTCCGAGATGGGTTTGTTTCACAAATTGTAAACGTAAGATAAGAAGATATTTTTAATGGTTTTGTTGGTGCTATTTGCATATTTGCTCAAGTAACTTTAATAATAATAATAATAATGCTTTACTGTCTAATAAGCTAATACAATAATAAAACAATTTTAAAATTTACGAAACATATGAAATACGTAAAAATAAGGGTCGGTTTGCAGTCTAATCTCTTATGTCAGTTTGTTGTTATGACAGTACCTTTCAGAATGACATTGATGGTTTAACCGATTTCGAGTTAGCGTCATATTTTTTTCGTGTGGTAAACATGTTGAGTTTCGAATCAAATAGAGATCATTTGCGGCACGTACGGTTTTCCTTGTTCAATCAACTTACGGTAACAACATCCTAATGGAAGAGGCTTGTGGACGTTGATTTAGACGATTCAAAAGTGGTGATTTCGACTTGAAAAATAAATAAAAAATTTGGAAATGTTGATTTGCAAGTATTGTTGGAAGAAGACGGTATGCAAACTCAACAAGAAAATGCGGGACGGTTAAATGTTGGTCGCCGAGCCATTTGTAACCATCCGCATGCCATGGAAAATATCCAGACACACCTCGTATATATACTATAGTGACTTCTTAAGCAAACTTATATAATAAAACTAAAAAAAAAGTAGAAATAAATAAGCCGTGACAAAAAGGCTGATTACATCCATTAAAGGATACACCCAACACACCACCACCGTCGCAAACAGCTTTACACCTCCTAAATGTAACTAAACTTAAATCAAACAAATCAAGGTCGGAACATTTTGGACCAAACAGCGACAGGCATTAAATAGCTCTGCAGCGCAGAATTAGCTTCGCAGCGATGAAAATAAAAAGCGCTGTTGCAGGAGAGACTGGACAACGTCCGTACAGGATAGACAACACCCTCCTTGAAAGTAAGGCATTTCAAGAATCGCCTTTATATATCCTCCAAATCTTTTTATCTAACCGGTATAAACAGTCAATACCGTAGATGCATTCATGACCTTAGACTTGACAAATGTATCAAACAAAACCCTAAGACACTTTATGTAATTGAAGTGCCTAGTAATTTAATTTTAATAAATCACTTAAGTAGTTACCCAACAGTATTACTAATATTGTGTGCATTTTAGTTAAATATCTAATAAATTTTATTTTCAAAAGCATAGGTATTAATAATTACATAATTTTAATGAAATAACAATTTAATATTAACAAGATATTTATTAATATAATTCTTGTCTCCGAGCTTTCTGTACCTCTAAAGTAATAATAACATCATCAAAGTTTAAAGATCGGGTCACATAATTTTTAATAGACAGAATAGCCAATTTACGTAGCCTGTCTTGTCCTATAGAAAGTAAGTAAAGTAAAGTGTTTGGGTTAGAGGCGCATCAGCAACTGGGCTATTTAGCGACTGGACCTACAGCTTAACGTGGGTTCCGAACCACGGTCATCAGCTTCCGACAAACCCAGGCCAGCACTCCCCTCGGGCTATAAACCCTTGGTTATGTGCCTACCCATAAGTCTATCAGGAAACCTACCGACTGGCGAGTGACCAACGTAGAACACTTCTCAGAAGACATCCGGCCTTACCCAGCCTTTAACTGGCGTGACTGAGGGGTAATTCGTAGTCGGATTTTACACTCTTGCCTAGAAACAATCACAAACATTTAGGAAAGATAAACGGACAGAAGAAAGAAAAATAACCATCCGAGCACTGGAATCGAACCAGCTACCGCTCCAGCGCGGATTCGGCAAAGCAGACGCTCTTACCGCCGCACCAACGCGACCGGCTGTCCTATAGAGCTTCTTAAATAGGTTTTTATTAATTTTGGTTTCGAAAATGATCTTTGAGCACTAGCTGTAGTCACAGGAATTGTAACAAACAACATTAATGCAGTACATACTTCAGGAAAGCTGCACGACATAAAATGATTCTTTATTATTAATAAATCAGCAGGTTCTCGAATACACGAAGACAACTCTATTTCGTCTCTGAAGGTGGACCGAAAACTGAGAATTTCCCTAGCAAATGATCCAGATATGTCTTTTTTATATATATCAACAAATTCTAGAGCTTTTTTTCATAGTTCAGTATCATTTAAATTTTGCAAAGTGGCAGGTTGCAAAACACAGAATTGGAAACAATTTCATTCATTGGAAGGAAACACGATTTCAGTTGATTACCGAACTTTTAAAGCAAAAATAGCATCATAACGTCCTGTCCATCTAGTAGGGTTCAATGTTTTTAATGTTATCGAAGTTGAAGACTCCCTTTCTTTATAAGATATAAAACTTGATAAGATATTCGATCTTTTGATAATATGCCCAAAAAAATTATAAACTTGTTGAACTGTTTCAAAAAAATGTTGCATATCAATAACCTCTCTTACTGCATCGATATCTTTTATGACTTTTTGAACTCCACCATCAGTGCTTTCATTACATTAGCATCATCATATCCTTGTCCTCGGCACTTATTTTTGTCATTTATGGATTTAATAATTTGGTTGGACGTTACTAAGACAGTTTGGTCCTTAATTTCATGAAATCCTAAAAATTACTCTTTAATGACGAGCGCCTTTGGATTCCATTTTCGTCTTTCTTGATTATACAATAACGGTAAAGTTCACACATTTTATTTGTTTTTGAAATATCTTGCATTTAGTACTACATGTTGATACATAAGATAAGAATCCAGGTGAATTTTTGATGTCTCATGTCTTTCTATGGCATCTACAATATGTTTCCAGTCGTCACAGCCTTTCATCCAAACATTTTGTGTTTTTTTAGATGCCCGATTTGCGAATAACCAACATGATTCACAATACGCCTTCTGAAGTATTAAGGAATAGGATAGACATGTACGTTCAAGTTTCACGTCAGATTTGGAAACAATATAGTAATTTTTTCTAGGAAAGATCTATTGTCACTGTCTTTTAAGAAAGGACCCTTAGATTTACAATGTCCGTTTTCGATCACAAACTGTTTCACTTGATTATTAGTTCGTTACCCTTATCAGTAATATATGGTGAACATGTAATATTGTTCACAATAAAGTATTATTCACTTTGATTTTTGCTTGTACCTTGTTGTGGTTGTTCTGAATCTGGATATACACTGGTGTCGCGTGCTGCATCTGCTATACTGTTACTTTTAGTTACATCTAATTCTTCACTTTCGGAGCACTGTACACTCGCTTTTTCATCAATCAAGTCATCATTCTTAAAGTACTGACTAATTTTAGGTAACTTTTTTTTTTTCTTCAGACTCCATCTTTTTCTTTCATTTTTCGCTCCCACTTAGATATTTTCTAGAACTAGATATGTTGATATCTATCTTTCACAATTAACTTTATTTTGCCTCTATGTGCAGATTCAATAAAACAAAAACTACGAAAAATCAAAGATACAAATGACCAATTATCATAACAATCAAACGAAGAATGCGTAGTAGAGCCCTCCATACTTAAAAAATAGAAATCCGGGATTTCTCAAACATCGTGCCACGCTAGCCTGCCAGCACCACAAAAAAAGTACTTTCTTGGTTAACAAAATGTGGGAATTCCCCGAGCATCACTAGCTCGCCTGCCCCACCAAAGTACCACGACAAAAAATGAAACAACCAATGAATGCGTTTTAAAACTGATCGATATCCTTTTCTTATAAATGCATCTAAATCTTTATAATTTATTTGAATTTGTATATAGTCTTTAGTTGTGTCTAACTTTAATTGATTTTAAGTACATTTATTAATTTTATTAAATTTTGTTAAAAATGTTAGGTTACTCTGAGCTCGCGGCCTCTCGGACCGGAGGCCCCCATGGGGTCGGGGACCCGTGGCATTTTGCCAGCCCTGCCACCCTATAGTTACGCCACTGTTGGTAAAGCGCCAGACTTACCACAAATCTAGAACCCTCAGCGCTGAACTGACAATTTGTTGAATATGGTGATCGAATGACAGACAAAATCGCTAACCACTCTGCAATCCTCCAGAGTCGATTCGTTGAGAATATAATCAAAGTAGATTTTATCGATCTTAAGGGAAAATGTATTTTTTTACACTTGGTAATGTTTACATGGACTCTGAAGAAGAGAGTCTTAATAGTTTTGATTGATTGCGCGGTTGGCTCTTGGTGAAACATAGTAACAATGATAATAATTAAAACACTTGGTATTTGTTTCACAATATTTTCAAGATATTCTCTAACATGTTTCGGCCTCGCGACCATTCTCAAAGAGAGTTATGTATAAACTCTCTTTGAGAGTATGTATAAGAGAGTCTTAATTGTACAGCGAGGAGAAACCTCGCTGTACAATTAAGGATCATCAGCAAAGAACAATACATTACATTTAAGGTTATCTCTAATGGTTCTCTATCTTTAAGGTTCCCTAAGAAACATGAAAGCAGACTTTCCGACAAAGAGAATAGGGGCAGTAAATTAATTATTTATTATACAAATCTCTATATTACTATTGTTCTCATTCTAACAAGAAATTAAATCTGCGTCAACTCTTAATCCAAGTAAAGTAAATATTCTTCTAGGAGTAACATATTATTGTTGACTTTCGATTAATTATATCTACTACAAAGAGATAAAGGCAGATTGTTTATCTTTAACTTCAGTAAACTCGAAGAAATTTACTACTAAACACCAAATCACTTTTTGAAACTTCTCGACGCATGTTTCGCTAACCATATTAGCATCATCAGGAGATGATTAAATCTACTAGATTAATTCATAATTATAATTATGAATTCATAATTCAATCATCAGAAGATGATTTAATCCTTAATTAAATTAAATGTAATTTAATTAAATCCTTTAAATCTAAAAGCTACAACTTTCTCACGTTACCCACACCCATTTTAGTAACTCAGTTTCAGATTTCTACTGATCTTCAACATTAAGCTTTACTTTAAACATACTTTGTATATATAGCTCAAACAAAACACAATCTCGGTCAGTCTAGAGCCGTCTAGCCTATTTAGAGCATCGCAGGAAAAAGAGAATATAAATCATCAGAATCTTATGGAAATATTCGAGGCACTCTCTACCTGAAACTGGAGATAGCCTTTCGGTTCCGTTTTTCATAATGTTTCCGTAGTCTCGTTGCTTTGAAAATATTCCCTTTGTTAACGGTGCGCTTTTGAATATTTCCCAGTTGGGTTGCTTACTATTTATTTTTAGGAAACATTTATTTAAATAAGGTTTTATGTAAACCTTGTTCCAATATTTGTGCCAAGAATAAATATACAGCAGATAAAAAAACATTTGCCACCTATCACAAATCATGACAAAAATTTAATATATATATATATATATATATATATATATATATATATATATATATATATATATATATATATATATATATATATATATATATATATATATATGTTTCTTTCCGTTTTTTTTCGCTAAAAAAACATGATATTTACAATGGATAGTTAAAATGTATTTATTTCAAGTATTGACCATTTGATTTTATACATTTTGGGCCCATTTCTCAGGGAATGTATAGCTGCAATTCATAAAGAACAGTTTCTCCTTTGAGCTAAACCATTCATCTAGACATTTTTTAACTTCTTCGCAATAGGCGAAGTGCTGCTCTGCAAACGCATGCGCCATCAATGTAAAAAGGTGGTAGTCGGATGGAGCCAGGTCTGGAGAGTACGGCGGCTGCGATAAAACTTCCCATCCAAGTGATTTCAACACCTCTTTAACTGGTTTTGCTGTATGAGACGGCGCCTTGTCATGCTGCAAAATCACCTTATCATGTCTTTGAGCGTATTGTGGACGTTTTTCGATCAATGCACAATTCAAATTGATCATTTGTTGTCGCTAGCGATCAGTATTAGCTATTTCTCCAGGTTTCAATAGTTCATAATATACGACACCAAACTGGTCCCACCAGACACCATGTGGACCAGAGCATGGTCTTGCGACCAAAGCGATTTGGCCTTGCAGTCGATTGCCCGGCTTCACCAGGTGATAACTATAATTTTTGTCGCTTGGGATTTTCAAAATAAATCAATTTTTCATCATCCGTTACTATTCGATGCAGAAATGACTTCCTTTCATATCTTTGAAGCAGCATTTTACTGACGATTTTTCGATTTTTTAATTGCCTGTTATTCAGTTCATGTGGCACCCATCTTTCCATCTTTTGGGTCTTTCCCATCTCTTGTAATCATTCACAAATTGCGACTCAGCTCACATTCAACTTTCTGCCAATTATTTTTGAGTTTGTGTTGGGTCTTCATCCAATAACTCTTGCAATTCCGCATCTTCAAACGTTTTCGGCTTACCAGGACGTTCTTTGTCTTGAACGTTGAAATCACAACATTTGAATTGTCGGAAACGCGTCGGAATGCGCTCCGTAAGTCTCTACCAGCAAACGATGACTTTCAGCGGCTTTTTTCTTTTGATGAAACAAGAAAAGTAATACGTACCGCAAATGCAAGTTTTCAAGCACAAAACTCGGCATTTTCAAAAAAAAAAAAAAAAAAAAAAAATATATATATATATATATATATATATATATATATATATATATATATATATATATATATATATATATATATATATATATATATATATATCTATAACGCTGTTATTTTGGCGGAACATAACTTGTGTAGTTTTGAGGTTAACGTCAGTAAAATAAAATGACATATGTATCAAATCATAACGTTGCATACTTATGGCTAGTGAAATCTGTTACAATGTAATTACCGACACACCTGGTATATATATATATATATATATATATATATATATATATATATATATATATATATATATATATATATATATATATGGTTTCTCAGTGCATATTTCACAAGTGTGTATAAGACATTGAGTAGACCAAAGTATATTACCTCATTTTTCGACTTACCAAGTTATTCTCGGTGACCACAGAATTAACAGAAGTCGATTTAAGGTATAATAATTCTATTATTATAACATTATACTTCGGTATATGAATATTTATTAAGCAAAAACAATACTGTCTACTTCGCTTCCGTACGGATTGGGATGGATTTTATCTAACCCACTTCTTCGCTACTTCGCTTCGGTACAGATTGTGCACACGTTCAATGTTGTTGTACCTCCGCTTGACCTTGGACGACCCGTAGACGGTCAATTTAAACTTGATCCTGTAGTTTCAAACTTTTTATCCATTTTTTTATTAAATTAACACTTAATGCCTCGTTTATGTCATGTATATTATACTCGGCCCTATAAAGACGATGAGCCGTAATAAACGAATTGTTTTGATAATAGACGCGAACCCAGAAACCCGTTGTTGTTCGGTGAAACAGTCCATTGCAAAAAAAAGCATCCAGGTAATTAAATATGAACGACCTTTCTGGACACCTGGTACTATTGTCTGAAGATGGGAATGTTTCTTGAAAATTTGACGAAAAAAGCATTACTTATGGGACACCTAATATTTCAAACAGTAAACGATTGTTTACAATGAACGAAGACAGATTGTCCAATAAAAACTTCAGGTGTAAAATAAAAAAACACCCTTGATGTAAACTATATTTGATGAGAGCAAACATCCGGACCGGCAAACGAGCTGTAATCGGATTAAAAATTCGCCTTGAAGCGCGAATGAACATTACGAAGAGACGAAGGAAGAGCCGAAGCAGAGAGGCGAGGAACACCGTTAAACAAAGAGCCCGATCCTGATTAATTATCATGGAGAACGGAAACTCGGCAAATTATGTTCGGAATCCAATTGGCAAAGACGACGGCGACGGTCTGGTCGGGATCGTTATTTGGTAGGTTTTGGAAATTGCGTAAGCGATTTTGGAAATTGTGAAGTTTATAAACAAAATTGATGTTCGAATATTCGATATCCATAATCAAAAACGGAGGAAACAGATGATGCTAAAATTGATTTAGATTATGAAATCATTACACTGACTTATAAAATTCAAACTTTTTTTGTCACATTAAAACTTCTGTCTAATTTAGATAGTACTATGACTACCTAACAAGGATCTTATATATAAGAATCAATTGCTGTTCGTTAGTCTCGCTAAAAATCAAAAACGGCTTGACCGATTTAAATATTTTTTTTGTTTTGTTCGCTCTATACAGGGATTAAAAAAATAGGGAAAACCCAAAAGAACAGCTGAAAAATCAGAAAACGTAAATTTGGTGATTAAATATGGGAATCACCACTTCGGATTTCTTTTAACAGATGGCGTTCGTGGCAGACCTATCGTATAAGGCAATATATAAGAAGGTATTCCAATCCTACAGTGAATTATGGGAAATGTGTCAACCGGTGGTGCCATCTCACGTGTGTCCAAGGCATCAATTTAAACTTTTTATGACGTGCCGACTTTACAGTTTGGGGTTCAGATACTCACCATTGCTATATTGTTTTTTGTTCAAAATTGTATTATAATTATTGTTATTAATTTCTGATAATTTTTAAGTTGTAAGTTATTTTTTCAGTCTCTAGAGTCAAATAATTAGTAAAATAATAAAATGTAGGTCATTCACCATACACATTTGTTTTTAACCGCTTTTAGTTTTTTTTAATGTGCAATTCAAAATTGAGCTTTAAATTTATTTTTACTTCTTCCAAAATCTTTGTGAGTCTATAAAAAAGTAGATGTTGTTTGCATCTAATTTTGATTTATAAAATCCTATAACATTACACATTAAAATAAAAAAAATAATTTGGAGAAGTTCAAAAAAGTGATTTAGTGTTTAGTGGTAAATCTCTTCAAGTTTAGTGTTTCACACCAAAGGTTCCAATAGAAGAATTGATCTGATTTTTTTTTCAATACTTTAAAATTCTCAATGCCAGATTTGAGTGACTGTGAAAACAATTCCGTATCGTTTTAGAGTGTTCATTACTCACGTGCAAACCGCACTGATGACCAGCGAGTAGCAGATAATGATAATAGTGATATTGGTATGTCCGAATCGCGTTCGAGTGACTGAAAATGAAATGAACCAGTGGCTAGATTTAGAATGCAAGGAGTTCGTGCACATCAAACACAACAACAGCGAGCACGACACTGGACATGAGCGATTGCGCCGACGCAATGCTACTGTGAACCTGGAACAAGCGGCATTCCATTACGATCCGGCAATCGATTACGGTGCGGACAGATCAGTAACAATTGGAGAAATGTCAGTAATTTGACTATATTGTAGGGCGTTGAAATACAGCGGTGAATCTCCTGGACTGTGTTGTGCGGGTGGAAAAGTGAAATTGCCACAATTGGTCCCACCACCGATTACGCTCATTAGTTTCTGGGACAGGAAGTGATTCTTTCCATTTCTTGGCCGACATTTCATTCCGGAACAGTTGTTTTAACCAGGATGAGGTAGTCCCACAGGTATTTTAAATTCGCTGGAATTGCCTGGAACCTCGACGATGCAATGGAACTGTGAAAAAGCTAATAAATAACATCAGCAAGGCAACGATCATCAAGGAAAAATACAAAAGAGAGGATGTTTTGATTCCGCGTATCCCGGTGATTCCAACAAATACAAGTAGCAGAACCGATCGATATTTAGAGCGACTCGCTTTACAAAATCGACGACAATCATCTGGATATTTAAGTAGCGTTTAATTCGCTCAACTTTATTCGCTTCACTTTCCGCTAGTACAGTTAGAAGACATGTCAAGGAAGCTGATTTAAAGGGGAGAGTAACCAGACGAAAGCTTTACCTGACGAAGGCTCACAAGAAAAATCATCTAGCATAATCTAAAAATCTATATAGCCACTGGACTTATAAAAACTATGGACAATTGAAGATTGGTCTACAATAATTTTTACTGACGAGTCAAATGTAGAGGTACATTTTTCAATTGCTTTATTTTTTTTGTAGACAGAAAAAAAAATTAATCACTCTGTGTGGTGTCGATACGTGAACATATACAGGGTGTTAGGTAAACATGCGGTAAAAATGCAAGGGGTTATTCCTTGTCCTATTCTAAGAATATTTTGTTCTATGATGATTTTTGAAAAACCCCTTTGTTTCGAAGATACAGGGCGAACAAAATTTGCGACAACCATATTCGATATTTGTTGAAATCATTAATGTAAATAAAGTAGGGTGTACGCGAAAAATTGCAAATACTTTGAATGTGAGTCACTGGACAGTTTGGAAAATTCTTAAGGACAATTTGTTGTATCCATATCACATTCAACGCATTCAGGCACTACTACCTGTTGATTTTCCTCCACGTATTGCATTATGTCAATGAATATTTCAAACTTTACTTCGCATCCCTCTATTCCTGACACAAATTCTTTTCACCGAGGAAGCCACTTTCGCAAGAAACGCAATAAGGAATTTTCATAATAACCATGTGTAGGCAGATGACAATCCGCATGAGGTATGCAAAGATAGTTTTCAACATCAGTTCTCATTGAATGTTTGGGTTGGAATTATAGGTGACTATCTAATTGGACCGGTATTTCTATCAGAAGACTTACTGGCGAGGTGTTTCGCAACTTTTTGGAAGCAACGCTGTCTGAGTTTCTGGAAGATATACCATTGGCAACAAGGCATGAAATGTGGTTTATGCACGATGGTGCACCACCACATTTCAGTTTGGTTGCTCGTGATTTTTTAGCAGCAACATACGGATATCGCTGTATTGGTCAAACTGGGCCACACGCATGGCCTGCTCGATCCCCGGACTTAAACTCCCTGGATTATTTCTTCGGGGGATATCTGAAGTCATTAGTTTACGCTACTCTATTGAAGAATTTGGAAGATTTGCTAAATCGGATAATTGCTGGGTGAAACTCAATTAGAAACGACCCTGGTGTGTTTAAGAGTTCGGCAGTCAATGACGAAAACATTGAATGCTTGTATCAAGGCTGGAGGAAGTCATTTCGAACATTTATTGTAGATTGAGCAACTTTACATGTACTTTTTGATAATAAATTGTTGTTAATGTCGTAAATTTTGTTCACCCTGTATCTTCGAAAAAAAGGGGTTTTTCAAAAATCATCATGCAACAAAATATTCTTAGAATAAGTCAAGGAATAACCCCTTTAATTTTTGCCGCACGTTTACCTAACACCCTGTATATTATAGATAAGTGAACATATATCTGTATTTTTTTTATATTTGGACAGATTTTTGGATGATCTGGGGCTCAGTACATCAGGTGAAGGGGCGGTGATGCATTTCTCACAGCAATGACCGGTGAATACGGGGGGTGTTGTACATATGTAGTAGGTGTTGAACATATGGCCCAGCGTTCTCATGCTGCAAAATTGTTTTGTCCTGTCTGTCCTCGTATTGCGGCCATGTTTCCTGCAATGCTCGATTCAAACGGATCAATTGTAGTTGATAGCGATCTCGCTTTATGGTTTCGTTGGGTTTGAGGAGCTCATAATACACTACCAAATACAGAGCATGAGTTTGGAACCATGGATATTCAGCTTTACCGTCGATATTGATGCATTGCCAGGCTTACCCCACGATTCTCTACCCTTCGGGCTATCGTAGTGTAGCGTAGTGTATCCTCTTTTTGTCACCAGTCACGATGCCATATAAAAAGCTTCCCTTTTCTGGCGTTGAAGCAGCTGTTCACTTATGAAAAAAAAAACCCCGTTCGATATCTTTCGGCTTCAGTTCGTACGGCACTATTCGGCTTTAATTCGTACAACCAATTTCCTTGCTTTTGAACCATTCCTAATACCATTAAACGTTTGACAACTGTTGTGTGCTAAACTTAAAGAGATTTACCACTAAACACCAAATCACTTTTTTTGAACTGCTCGACGCACGTTTCGCTAACCATGTTAGCATCATCAGGAGATTATTTAATCTCTAGATTAAGATCGTGCTAGGTGCATGAGAGCGTTCTTTATCTTCAACATCAAAACGTCTAAACCAATATCTGCATATTGTTTCCGATAGAGCATGGTCGCAGTAAGTCTCCACAAGAATTCCATGTGCTTCAGCTGCACATTTTTTTGAAAAAGGTAATGCAATAATATTTCCCTCAAATACTCTTTTTTTGGCACGAAATTCGACATGAAAAATATGTTGTTTACACTTCAGCAGAATAACTTATACTGTCATTTTAAGCCTAATGGTGGAGTTTCACGATTAAGTTCAAGATCACAATCTCATGTGGAACCCAACGTTGTGTGTTCCACATGAGATTGTGGAACCCAACGGTTGGGTGTGTGATGACACTCAGCTACTGCTGTCTCATTGGACGCAGTCCAAGAAAATCTAACACTACATATATACGCCATCCGACCGGGAAGTCGGCGACAACATGGGTTGTTGGCTGTGGATAGGGTCTCCCTATTCTTGATGGTATGGTATATGTCGGCGCCCTGATGAGTCTGAACCTCGAGAGAAGAAACATATGTCATCCAGTTGAAGGGATAGGTGGGGCTCCTTCCCGGTCAGACAACCAACAAAAATATTCATTGAGGCGGAGACGCAGGTTGTTGTGTGTTCCACATGAGATTGTGGAACCCAACGGTTGGGTGTGTGATGATACTCAGCTACTGCTGTCTCATTGGACGCAGTCCAAGAAAATCTAACACTACATATATATAGGCGTTATAATTATTGACTTCTCAAATGAAATGATATCGAAGTTTTGTTAGGTGTCGAGAATGGTTATATCAACTTAAAAAATAAACGAATCGGTACATAAAGCGCACGAATTTTAAAAACAAGTCACTTTACTTTTTAATCATAATAGTAATATGATAATAATAATGTACGTTATTTTCTTTATTTTTCACAACTATGCCAAACACACAATACTGACGATAACTAAATGTATAGATACATAAACGTTGTGCGAAATTTCGCCTTTAAAATTTACAAGTTTACAATTTACAAACAAGTTGCGCAATTGATTTGAAAAAAAAAACAAGAAGACATCAAAATAAACTTGTACCGAACGGACTTATCTTCCAGCCCACTATTATTATTACACTTGACTAAATTAAACAATTTTTGAAATTAATGTATTTTATTTGAAATCCAGATCTCTTTTGCCGAAGAGAGGAAAGTTTCAGTCAAATTATGTCTTATTCCTACTTCACTTTAACTTTTACAAATCAAGAAAAACTATTCCAAAATTAAAATGTGCTGCAAATTCAGATTCTTCCGTCTGTTACTGCTGTAGAATTCCAAATAAGTGTTAGAAATTCAAATCAGAATAAGTAGTCTTCTTGTTTAAATTTAAATTAAAGTCTTGTACCTCTCTCAAAAGTGCTCTCTGCTCAATTTTACTTAACGTTTAACTGAAGTAAGTTAAAGAAAGTTAAGTTCGTTCAGTTTGTTTTTTAGTGTAGGTTTTTGGTTTTTCTGAAGAAAAAAACCACAAACATTAAAATATGTTTTGCCAAAATGTCCACTTTATCATTGTTTGATGATTTTCGTTAGCACTGTAGTTAGCTTCGTCAAAAATAAATAATTTCGCTGTTGACATGAGTATAAATACGAAGTATATTTTTTAAATAAGGTCCGCTTTTTAGTAAGAAGAAAAATACTATAAACGTCATGAAAATATATTTTTTCCATATTCTACATACCTGCATCTAATCTTCTACATAATTTCCATTTTTGTTCAAACTTTTGTCATACCGCTCAACAAGTTTATGAATTCCGACGTCAAAAAAATCTGCTGCCTGTGAAGAAGCCCAATCCACTGCAGTTTTACTTTCTTAGTGGTTGAACCGTTGACCATCAAGAAACTACCTTAAGTACCGAAACAAGTGAAAATCACTGGGGGCAAGGTCTGGACAGTAAGGTGGATAATCCAGTTCTTCCCGTCCAAAATACCTGATTAGACCTTTTGTCTGTGTAGAAACATTTTGCCTTGTATTGTCATGGAGCAACATCACACCGGGAGACAGTAGCCACGCCGGAGTTTTCTGAAGGTGGCACAATACACACCAGAATTGATTTTCGACATAAAATCCACTAAATCTAACTGAGGTAGCCGCTACTTGATGGGAATTCATTTTAAATAAATAAACAAAGATTAATATCTAACAATTTCCACTATATTTAAAATTGTATATATGACAACTGTTTCGACACACAGTGCCTTTTTCAAATACAAACTATACTAAACTAACAGTGAGAAAAGTAATTACAACCAAGTGTCGATCGACCTAATAATACCATAAAACATGATAGTGGGGAAATCCATTTTTTTGTCAACGTCCAGGACAATATAAGTTTAATAACGGTGAACCAATCAAGTCTACCTAGCCATTTAAGGAAATATCCAAATTTTTTATTTTGTTTATTTCTAATCTCTCTAAAAGATTTAATTTTTTAAGTATGTTTTTCTAACATTAAGTGGGTAACATAATGAGAATTATTTTGTTGTTTAGTATAACTTCTTTTATGTTCGTTGAGCCTAGTAGAGAAATATCTTCCTGTTTGTCCAACATAGACTTTTGGACACGATCCGCACTTAATTAAATATACTCCTAATGTATACAGTTTATTTGTTTGATTTTTATTGTTTTTAATGAGGCGTATTGTTTGTTTTGAAAGGAATATTTATATTGTTTGTTTTGGATAAATATCTCGACACTAATTTGGTAATTTTTCCCATATATATAATTGTTTTGAACGCTGCATTTTCGACATTGACTGCATATAATAAATTAATGGCTTTATTATAACTTTTTTTAATAATTATTTTATTTATAATGTTTGGGTCGTATCCTTTATTTACTGCGATCTGTTTGATTATATTCAATTATTGATTATAATTATCTATTGACATGAAGATATTTAATAATCTATGTATAAAAGAGATAAATGCTGCCATCTTTTGTGAATAAGGAAGACCACATTTATGGGGTACAACTAAACAATTGTCATAGATACAATTATAAATATAGTGGAAATTTTTAGATATTAATCTTTGTTTATTTATATAAAATCCACTAACAACATCCCTTTCCTGTACCAAACGACGGTTGCCAAGATCTTTTGTGCTGAAATTGTTTGTTTGGCTTTGATTCTGGTTGGCAACGATAATAATAATAATAATAATTTATTGAATCCTCAAGACAATACAAATACGCATGGATCAAGTCAAAACAAGAGCATGCACATTGCCACACGTCTGTGCATACAAAGAATATATAACATTTAAACCTACATATAAATATTTTATTCTTGATAAGGTATATAATTTAATAATTTAATAAGGTATTTATTCAATCCCCACAACAATAAAAATATCCATGATTAAGTCGGATTGACAGAATTGACAGAATGTTCAGTGACACGATCTCAGAAATAATACATGAAATGATAATCTTGTACAAATAAACATTGTATACATAAATAAGCATTGAATCTAATTATTGATACGACATATATTCTTCTAAACTATAAAAACTTTGACTTTTAAGAAATTCGCGGACTAATTTTTTAAATTCATTGTCATTCTGAACATGCTTAAATCGTTGTGGCAATTTATTATACAGCTTCACACCCATATAGTAAACATTATGTTCAACTATGTTACATGAATGTATTGGTAAAACAAGTTCGTCAGAACCTCGTGTGTCATAGTGATGAAAATCACTATTTTTTACGAATGCTACAAAATTTCGCCTAACAAAGATGATAATCTCCAAAATATATAGTGATGGTAGAGTCAAAATTCTGCATTGTTTAAAAATTGGTCGACATGTTACCAGTAGTGACACCCCACAAATCATTCGAATTATATTTTTTTTGTATTTTGAAAACACGCATCAGATGAGGCGGCCCACCCCAAAATATCAAACCGTACCTAGCGCGACTGTAAAACTCTGCATAGTAATATGAATGCACAATATCCGTGGTACCAACCCGTTTCAACCTATAAACAGCATATGAGACAGCAGCTAATTTCTTGCATAGTTCAGCTATGTGTTCATCCCAGCAAAGTCCAGAAATCTAGTACAGGATGTTTGCTGTATAGATTTACCGTTATTTTTTAGTAAATATGACTCCGTTATAGTGTGTGTTCGAGGAGTAAAAGCAATAAAACTGGTTTTATTGTGTGTGTCTCGGTATTCCAATGACTGTTGCTTGGACTCAGGAATCACGTGAGGCACCCAAGTCTCATCTCCTGTAACAATTCATCAATGGTCTAACAATTCATCTCCTTCCTGGCTGTATCGGGTCAAAATCGATATAACACAGCCCAATCTCTTTGTTTTGTTATCGGCAGAAAGCAGTCTTGGAATCCACAGAGAAAACAATTTTCGATAATTCAGTTTCTCCGAAACAATGGTGTATAAAACTGACCTTGAAACCTGTAAAAATTCACTTGATAACTTTGAAATCGTGAGTCGCCGGTTCTCTCGAATTTTGTTGTCCACATCACGAACCAAATCTTCAGAAATCAGAGAAGGTCGGCCAGGGCCTGGCTCATCACGCACATTAACCCGCCCGTCCTTGAACTTCACTTTCGAACTTTACTGTCACGCATAACATTATCCACTGCTATTATTCCACTGCTGCCAAGTTTCTTGCACTCAAAAATCCAATTACAGATTGTATCTCACAGTCGGTGAGCCACTCAATTTTCTTAAACAATATAAACTTCTACAGCACACAGACGATACGCCTGCAAATGACGCCTAAACGCACGCAAACATACTGGAAACAGATGCGAAAGCGCACTGCAGCGATTGCGCGTCATTCTCACTCACATTCACAAATGGGCCTTATTTAAAAAATATACCTCATACAAACGTACTAGCAAGAAATAGCATTCGAGTGGATTTCTTAAAAATATAAATTTTATTGAGCACATGTTTTGTATTTATATGCATTTGAACATCGAGAATATTCATTTCTGATGAAGCTATAGTGTTAGTGAAACGCGTCAAACAGTAATAAAGTGAAAATTTTGTTAACAATTTTGCTATGGTTCAATCGTATATTAAACCTTCCTGATGATGATATGAACCTGATGATGAGCGAAATGTGAGCCGGGAAATTTAAAATTTGGTGTTTCGTGGTAAATCTTTTCGAGCGGTAAATCTTTCAACATGTACAGGGTGATTTGTTTACTGCGTCCGAATCATATCAGTGTTTTTTTTTAACTGGAAAATATTGAAAATCGTAAATCGTTAAATTCTTTGTAAAAAAAGGTTTAAAGGTAATGGAAATTCATAGTGAAAGGTAAATGTATTAGCCGAGTCTGGTCCTTCAAAAACAATAGGCAGGTGAGTTTCAACGTGGTCGTACAAGCCTGGATGATGATCCTCGTTCTGGGTGTTAATAAGTGCAACTACTGAACAAATAATTCATTCTATACATGATATGATTATGGATGACAGGCAATTGACTTTGAGTGAAATTGCTAAAGCCATGGACATCTCAACTGAACGGGTGTTTCATATTTTGAAAAAGGAATTAGTCTTGAGAAAGCTCTGTGCAAGATGGGTGCCGCATTTGTTAAATTCTGATCAAAAACGACTTCGAGTAAAACTTTCTCAAAATCTGAATCTTTTTCAAAATAATCAAATAGAATTTAAACGTCGTTTTGTAACTATGGATGAGACCTGGGTTTACCACTATGATCCTAAACTACGACAACAAACCGCAGAGTGGACTGAGCTGTGTTGTTGAGATCCGAAGGAGCCAAAGTAGTCAAAACAGTCCAAAAAGGTTATAGAATCAATTTTTTAGGGTGTAAAAGGCATTTTGTTAATTGATTAACTTCAAACTAGTAAAACAATAACAAAACAGTATTACTGATTCAAAGTAATTTTGGATTGATCCAAACCTTTTGGATCAATTGGATACAAAAATTCGTGAGAAAAAACAGTTACACTACGAATTGCAAAAGCATCCACCATATTCACCGGATCTGGCCCGTCTGAGTTGCATCTGTTTCCAAACCTCAAAAAATTCCTACGTGGCAAGCGTTTTTCATCAAATGAAGAAGATATTACAGCCGTGGATGAGTATTTAGAAGGACATTTCACATATGGAATAAATGAATTAGAGTACCGTTGGACAAAATGTATTGAGCTTAAGGGAGAATATACAGAAGATTAAAGTCATTTTTTCATACTGTGGCGGCATTAAAATCGTCCACACTCGCCTACCATATTGATTATTTTTCTTTCAATTTATTTTTTTTATTATTTCGAAGTATTTTATGTTTATAGTGTACTTGCATTTTACAATTTATTTTATTATTTCGAGATAAGTTTATGAAGGTCTATGGCCGCTATTTGTATATATTTTTATGTTTATATTTTACAATTTATCTATTATTCCGTACTAGTTTTATGAAGGTCTATGGCCGCTATTCAACCGTCTCGGACCCTTAGTTATTTTACTAGTCTACAAATATTTTGTCTGAAGAATCCCAATTATATTCTTTTCGGGTAATAGACCATCTGCATGTCTAAGCCGACATCACGTACTTCGATGGATGTTACTGGAAGGCCGATAATTTTGGGGTTTTTCCTCAGGGTCGAGGATGGTTGTAAAGGGCAGGCAAAGAAGGCCTTCAGACCAGGTCAGTTCACTTCAGTTCAGTCCTCTTTAACAGTCAAGTCAAAACCTATACAGTCACAGTCAAGACTCTCTCGTGTTTCGTTATCACTTTTCCATCACATTTTTAAGCTACAAATATAAAAGTTACTCCACGGTTTAAATAAACCGTATTATCTCCTGTGTATGCGTATTCTTGTGTTCTCCCAAAGCCCCGAAACGCCAAAGTGGTGACCCCGACGTGATCTGTTGGCATACGGGAATACAAAAGTGTAACGTGTAATTGAGTGTAAGGCGTAACTCAAACTGCATAACGTAATAGCCATGCCAGGAGACCGTCAAAATACGCAGATAACGACGAAAAGTGCAACCATGATATCGCGAGTGCCAGACTTCAATCCTGCCGATCCAGAGCTTTGGTTTACAATCGTCGAAGCGAGTTTTTCAAGGCTGCAAATAACCGACAATATTCAGAGGTATTTTGAAGTTCTATCCATGCTACCGCCCCGGTATGTAAACGAAGTGCGAGACATCGTTATAAAACCTGTTGACAACAATTCTTACGCGTGCTTGAAGGTACAGCTAGTTAAACGAATAGGTGCCAGCCAAGAGGAGAAAACAAGGCGATTATTGGAGAATGAAGCTATGGGAGACGAGAAACCGTCTCAGTTTCTACGAAGGCTACAATCGTTAGCAGGTTCCGCAGTTCCGGAAGAAATGGTTAAAAGTTTATGGGTAAGACGGTTACCACCTAACTTGCAACCCATACTAGCCACTCAGCTCCGGCAGCCCCTTAGTGACGTAGCCGAACTGGCTGACAACATTTTTGCAGCGTTACCTCATCACGCAATAGCTGCTATAACACCCAGTGCGCCTACATTACCTCCAGATAACTCTCTAGTATCGCTTGTTCGAGAGTTGTCCCTGCAAGTGGCGGAATTCAGCAAAGAACTCACCGGCATCAGGCGAGAAATTGCATCTAGTCAGGCATCGTCATGTAATCGGGTATCGCGTTCACGATCGCGCTCACATAGCCGAAATCGTACCCAGCCCCGATCGTCGTCTCAACGCCCTCCAGGAGTATGCTGGTATCACTGGCGATATAAAGAGGCCACAACAAAGTGCACTAAGCCCTGTTCATGGATACAGGAAAACTTCCAGGGGAGTCACTAATGGCGGCTAGTGACGCCCACCGGTCCATATCCCGCCGACTTTTCATTTGGGACAGGAACAGTAAAGTGCGTTTTTTAGTGGACACCGGTGCCGATTTGAGTGTGTATCCGCGTAACCGCGTACAGGAACAATGTAAACAGTCGACCTACTTCTTAACTGCCGCAAACGGGACGCCTATAGCCACGTATGGTTTCCTTTCATGTTGTTTAAATCTCGGTTTACGTAGAGACTTTTGTTGGAGATTCGTGATCGCAGATGTGTCAAGACCAATTCTTGGAGCCGACTTCCTAGCACATTTTGGATTGCTGCCCAATCTAAAAGAAGGTCAGTTACTCGATTCAAGCACCCAGCTCATCTCAAAAGGAGAGATGACTGAGTACAAATCAGGTAGTGTCAAGGTTATTACCGGCAAGTCTCCGTTCCATGAGTTACTCCTGAGATTTCCACAAATAACACGTCCTGATGGAGCAGTGCGGTTGACAAAACATCAAACTACTCATCATATTATCACCACTCCAGGACCTCCGATTGCACAGAAACCCCGTCGCCTTGCCCCAGATAAACTCCATATAGCAAAGAAGGAATTCAATGCCATGTTACAATTAGGCCTGGCCCGCCCTTCAAAGAGCCCCTGGGCATCACCACTCCACTTGGTTCCTAAACATGGGGATGAGTGGAGGCCCTGCGGCGATTACCGAGCACTGAACAACCGAACATGTCCGGACCAATACGGAGTGAGGCATATCCAGGATTTTTCACAGCTCCTCCACGGCACCACAATTTTTTCCACTATAGACCTCGTGCGAGCATTTAATCAAATCCCAGTTGCTAAAGAAGACATTCCTAAAACGGCAATTACTACACCTTTCGGACTATTTGAATTCCCTTTTATGACATTTGGTCTTCGTAATGCTGCGCAAACATTCCAAAGATTTATAGACGAGGTGACACGTGGACTGGATTTTTGCTACGCTTACATAGATGATATTTTGATAGCCTCCGTTTCACTAGAACAACATATGCTCCACCTAGAGATACTTTTTCAACGCCTGGAAGAATATGGAGTGGTAATCAACCCGAGTAAGTGCGTCTTTGGACAATCCCAAGTGAAGTTCTTGGGATACCTTGTCTCTGGAGAGGGCACAAGACCGTTGCCCCAAAAGGTGGAAGCCATGCAAGAATATCCGCAACCAGGCACAGTTAAGAAGTTACGAAGGTTCCTAGGTATGTTAAACTTTTATAGGAGGTTTATACCTAAGGCAGCCTATGTACAAGCCCCACTGAACGACCTGCTAAAAGAAAATGTTAAGGGTAACGCACCTGTAAACTGGACAGAACAAGCTATGGCAGCGTTCAACAGATGCAAGGAAGTCCTGATGGAGGCAGCGTTACTGGCTCACCCAAAATGCGATGCCCCGCTTGCCATTTTTACCGACGCCTCAGATTTTGCCGTAGGTGCGGCATTACAACAGTTTATTGATGGTGAGTGGCAGCCATTAGAATTTTTTTCAAGAAAGCTCAGTCCAACGGAACAGAAATACGGAGCGTATGATAGGGAACTTCTCGCTGTATACCTCGCTGTGAAGCATTTTCGTCATATGATAGAAGCTAGGCAATTCACAATATACACAGATCATAAACCGTTGATTTTTGCCTTCCGTCAGAAAACTACCCAGGTATCGCCACGCCAGTTTCGTCACCTGGATTTTATCGGTCAATTCTCAACAGATATACGTCACGTCGCCGGCAACGAAAATGTCGTCGCTGACGCCCTTTCAAGAATTGACCAAGTTGAAGAAAGCATCAATTATGAAGACTTGGCAGCGTCGCAAGCAACTGATGAAGAACTTCAGAAGCTGCTGCATGATGGCTCATCGCTACAACTTAAGAAAATCCAAATGCCATTTACAAATATCGAGATTTACTGCGACGTTTCAACAGCAACAATACGACCCTATGTGACGCCACCATTCAGAACTGCTGCATTCAGGAGCTTGCATAATTTAAGTCATCCTGGGATCAAAGCAACTAGTAAACTAATTACTGAACGCTACGTGTGGCCTTCTATAAAGGCTGACTGCAGAAAATGGGCTCAGACATGCATAGAATGTCAACAGTCGAAAGTCACACGCCATGTGTTCGCTCCAATCGGTAAATTTGCTCCACCGT